>PVLD010005549.1:95000-110986 GCA_004027595.1 Dinomys branickii
TTTAAGTGAGTGTTATTCCTTGGGGTGTTAATGTCACAGCAATTTTGGCCTTCTGCTTGGTACCAGGCAAACTTCTCCACTACAGAAATGCATCAACCAGAAAGACCCATGAGATTGCAGTAGCAGAGTACTCCACTGTGTGGGGACTGTCTCTCAAAGCAGCAATGATGTCCAGGGAGGCGTGAAAGGATTATACTGGGACACTCAGCATCTGCTGTAGTTGGACTGGGTGCATGGCAACAGAATCTGGGTTTTCCTGGTCCTCAATGAAGAATCACAATAAGAAGAACTGAATTTTATCAGTAAAGCCTACCAGTTCTTCAGACAGAATACCCAAATCCTCAGATCTGCCCTTGGCATCTGATCGAGGCCATGTCCTTCTATCAGATACCCCTGATCCATCTACTGGCTGCTGCTACATCCCCTTGGGTGCCAGCACCGCTGCCTACAGGAGAATTCTAAAGCAATAAGTAAATGGCTTCTGTACAATTTTGAAGAAGCTTCAGGTTTTGTTTAAATCATCTTTTAGCCTCTGAGGAATTATTCCAATAGAGACCTGGCCAGAAGATAAATGAAAGTTCAGACACTATGCCCTGTAATGGTCACCTGATCAGTGTCACCTGTCAGCTCCTTATCTCCTTAGGATGAGAAACTAGAGTAGCCTGAAGAACAACTAAAGTTTCAAGAATCCTCCCTTTGGTTTACCCAGTGCCTCCAAAACCCAGCAAAGAAGCATTATCCCCTTTATATTTAATCTAAACAAACAATTATTAATTATCATTATTATGCCTGTACATCCTTCTAAGAGAACAGTTTTCTGATTTTAACAATAAAATCTATTAATGTGAAGGAGAAGCAAGCACGGTGTAGACTTTCCTTCACACTCCACCAAAACTGTGCCAAAGTTCAGCATTCCCAGAAGACCACAGTCACCAACCAAGAAAAGGATTAGGGAGCATGGTGGACAGACCATGGATGCATCTTGGGGCAGTAAACCTTTGGGCACTGAGCCACTGAATCTTGCAATACTAAGCTCGTCTTGTCTTTGGCCCTAGTGACCCAACTGATATTTGACCAATCCCTCCTTTTCACTTCAGTGGAGGATTGATTAAAAATTATCCCTAAGTTCCTATCTTTTCCTTTACTCACATCCTGGGCAATGTGGTCTCTCTGCTCCTTTCAGCAGGTGGTAAAGACTATTCTCTCTCCCTTTAAAGCTGTTCTAATCTTGTAGCCTGATTTCCTAACAGAATCCAAAGTTCTTAAACACCTCTAACTTCTCTCCATGGTATCAAGCCCAGGGAGGTCTACTGAAGGTCACACCAGAGCACAGCCAGTCATGTGGCCAAGGCTTTCCTAAGACAGCGCGCTCCTGCTGACCCACCAGCCCACCCCCTGTTCACAAATGAATATGAGCAGTTCTGAATAGGACCAGTAGAATCTCTCACATGACCTAGAGACTCAAGAGCACAAGAAAAACTGTTTCAAGGTACTAAGCTTGGAATGGCTTATTAGACAACAAAAGCTTACTGACACAACATTTCAAGGATGACTTCTGCATGAAGAAACTTAAAGGGAAATAACTTCTTCTGCTTCTCTTGTATTGTGTATCCCCAGCCCCCAGCTCCAGCATTCAGTGAGTTTTAGTTGCAATAAAGCTCCAAAGTGGACATATTAATCTTCCAGATATTAGTGAGCTTATGGGCACCAGCTGCATCATGCATGTACATAGGCATCTACACACTTGCAGACATCCTTGTGTCACAGAGGAATGGGCAGGGAGGGGAGCAGAGTGCATGCTTAGTAGGGCAAGAGCCAAAATGTCCACTCAGTTCCTATCAGAATTACTCACCACTCTGTCTTCACACTCCAATCCTCCTCTCATCTGAGGTCTTAGGCTTTTTTCATGATGACTTATATTGATTTATGCCCAAAGTCTCATTTTCAGATATGAGCAACTCTATCTGAACCCTTAACATTTGCATAGGATTTATATGGTGGGATGGATGAAACCTTTACAGAAATTTTTTGGTCTTTGCTATAAACAAAACAAAAATTTTCTACTGTCTGCTTAGTGGATCAGAAAGGACTCTACCAAAAAGATCTCCCACGGTCCAAATGATGCATCTTTTATTATAAGAGTTCCGATAACTTAGGGGAACACATCTGTAATCCAGGGTGTGTGTGCCTCCCTGTCTCTCTCTCTCTCTCTCTCTCTCTCTCTCTCTCTCGCTGCTTTCCTCTCTCCCTCTCTCCCTCCCTCTCTTACTCTTCCTCTTTTCCTTCCTTTCTTTCTTCCTACCTGAAATGAACTACCAAAATACATCCAAGAATGAGCCTGAAATTTTGATCACTCAGTGACTCTGAGGCTTTAGAGCACATCCTTAGCCTCTGAATTTTGGAGGATAAGTGAAAGCAGGATCCAGCATGGCCAATATCATATAAGTCGCTGTGATAACCAAGCAAGACTTATAAAAGAACGGTATGAGGCATTCTCACTTGCTCCATTAATATTCATTTTCCCCACAGTGTGTGGTGATTCATTTCCTACCCATCACTCAAAGTCGAGCTTTGAGGAAGCCCCTTTGTAAAGTCTTTATTCATCATGTCAGCTCTTGTTAAACTCTTTTGTTTTACTCCCTCTTATTTATTCAAGCAAATTATCTGTGGCTGAGCTGGGCCCAGTCAGTGATAGTGCTTTTAGTAGAATTGTCCCTGCCACATGGAAAGACACACAGTAACAATCCAGCATATGATTAATTAAACGTATCATGATGCAGTGACCCAGTGATGTTTTGGGACACTATGGGATTACAGAACAGAGATAAATCAGGGGATATCTCAAAAACAATACATTGAAATTAGAACAGAAGTGGAAGCAAGTGTTATCCCTGATCTGAAATGAAGTAGGACTTATTTCAGACTATTTTTCTCCAGATTATATGGTTTCTATCACAAAGAAATTGGTGGTGCTTTAAATCTGCATTGTCTTATGTAATTCTGTAATATACTTGTTGATTTGTGTACACTATTAGAATTATACTCACTTGGCATACACGCCATGATTTGTACATTACTTTTTCAAAATTTCTATTTAAAACTTAACACAGTGCCAGACAAATGTTTGTGATGAATACATATTCTATTAATTGAGAACAAAAGATACCTATGTTATTTATACTGGTCGCTTTTGAATTATAAGACATCTCACCACCACCTACAAACTACTCATCATTTTTTAAGATGGTAAGTGTATTGTTGTTCATGGAGAAAAGCAAAATTTATAAGTGCACAGGTCGATGAATTTTCATGACCAGAGCAGTTAGCAATCATTTCAAGAAGACCGGGCTGGGGACCTAGCTCAGCAGCAAAGGGCCTGCCCAGCAATTGCAAGGTCGTGAGTTTGATTCCCAGTACAAAAAAAAGAGAAGACCACTGTTTACCAGAAGTCCCTTATGTTCACTTCCAAGTATCACTTTCTTGGAAGTGATCCATTACCTTGATATTAACTACAGGTTTTCAAGTGTTTTCTGAAGTTTATATTCAATATGTACACAATTGTACCTAACTTCTATCACTTAACACTTTCTGAGAAGCAGCTACGTTGTTGCATGTAGCTGGGTTTGTTGCCTCTTGTTTTCTCTTCCACCCAGTATCTCACCATGAGACTTACTACTGATGGTCACCAGGCTTGAAGCTCTGAATTCTTTCATATCTCCTGTTGTATAGCTGTGTATTCATTGCTGTTGCATTTATAGGAAGGAAGGAGCTTCCAGAATGTATGACATAGATACTTGTTCTGACTTCAATAAATACTGCCACATGTTCCAATCTAATTGCATTAACATTTTCTCTTACTGGGATTATGCCTACTGATTTTTAAAGTAAAGGACATTTTTCAGGCCAAACTGCCTTTGGATTCACCCATGTTGAAAGCGTAGAGGTGGTGCTGTCAGTGCTAAAGAGTTGGAAGAACACCAGTGCACACACAGACCTGCTGACCTCTAACAGTCAACCTCTCAGGGACCTCAGCCCTGGGAAGCTCATGGAAATCTTTGGTGGAAAGTTGCAGGAAAGTTTCATAACTGTGTGCTTTTTCTAAAATGGACTATGTTTTCAGCAAGATCACTGTGCTTTTGTGCATCATTTAAAAACAGGTTATTTCTTCATTATCTCTCCATGAATTCTGATAAAAGAAGAAATATATTTCTGAGAAGGTGTAAAGATTTTTTAAAGAGTGAAAAGCCTAGGAAATCAGATGCAAATAGATATGCAATGTTGCCCAAAGGTCTTCTATCTCTTTTTCTGGCCTTTCTCCCATGCCAGCTGCTTCTACCTGGCTTTTCTAGCCTGAAGCCAGGCCAGCTTTGCCATAGCATGGACTTCTCCTTTCTTAGTAGGCTGTAAATAAACAGACTCTTAACTCAGAAAGACATTGACTGCCATCATTAACAACTTTATACTGCTAATGGCCATGCCCAGCTAAGTTACTAACACACCTATTTATTCAGCAGGATGCTGTTGTTCTGTTGAGAAGAGAATGAACCATGAATGCTTGCTTTGTGCCTAAAACATAGTAAGAACCCAAGAAGGATTCACTGCATTCAAGTCTTCCTCTTCACACCCAGGGATCTGATTTGTAACACAGTGGCTTTGGGGAGGTCCCCCATTTCCCCCCTAGACTATCAGTCCTCAGAGAGTAATGCCTCCACAATATTTCCTAGCACAGCACCTGGAACAATAGAAGCACCTTACATATGTGTCAAATCCTCCTTAGCAATTCCATAATTAATGCAAGGAGCAGGAGATGTTCGCTGGCATTCAGCCTCTGTTCTAACATGGACACAGGACATGTCTCTATGCATGTGTATTGAAACAGAAGTGTAATGCAGCAAGCATTCCTTCTATTATGAAAGCTACCTTTTAAGGTATGACTGTTTCAGATGCTTTTTAAGCTACAGATTTGGTTATCAGGTAGGTTTAAATAAATCTCATGAAGAAAGGATGCCCCACATTCAATTTGCTTCCTTACTACCCAATAGAAGCAGCTTACCCCTATTCCAAAATGATTATAAACTATATCTCAAGGTCTCTTGACATACTTAAAAGAGATCATGTAATCACATATCAATTAACTAAGTTCATTTCAAGTTTATTGCTAAGGGATGTGAAGACTGGCCATTCTCCCCAAGAAGGCTCTAAACACCTCTTTGTTTGGGCTTCTAGAAAGGAAAAGCAGAATGCAATGCCTGCTTGGGGCATTACCTATGAAAAAAATAGAAATGGAAATCTACCTTAATTTGGATACCCTTGTCTCAGAATCCTAGTTGGGATCACCCTGTTTCACCACTGTAATGCTCTGTAAGTGGATCGCATCAGAAACTTCTTCAGTGAAGCCCACAAGCATTTTCCCTTTCCAGTATTTAATGCTGTTTTTCACTTTTAGATAACTGTAGATTGTGATCCTGCAATGGTAAATTTTACAGAGCTTCAGGATAAAGATAGTTGTGACAGTGTTGTTTCTCCTGAGTCGTTGACCACCCATTGCTTCTTGTCCTAACCATGTTTTGTGACATGATTTGTCCACACAAATTTATTTATGGGTATTTTTTACAGCTTGCTCATTGGCAGTCTGACTCTAAAGGAGGCAGAAAAATAATATAATTTGCTGTCCTTCCTAAAAATCAAAGGAAAGAAAAAGATAATATGCAAACTTCTTGAAATTCACAAATGAGGCAGGATAAAAATCTATGCAGAATTTATAAAGTCTGCACGATGCTTTTGATCATGATATATTACAACTCCCACCCTCACTCTCCCATCTACAGCGATGCCTTCAATATTTTACTGAGCTGGGCTAACCCACAGCTCACAATTTTAAACTGACAAATCTAAAAGCATAAATTTTAGATGCTTTTTGCAAAACAGCAAGACTGAGGATAGACTGTACATTCAGAATATTACAGCCTGTCCTAATTCTTCCCATTTCCACATAGTTTTTCCCCCTTTGAGGGCTTTGGGGTATATTTCAAACAAATATCAGTGCTTTGTGTTTATGCCATGTAATAAAGAATATCTGGGCCTGTCTGTAGGAGAATATCTGTTTTCCAAATCATCTCAGTTACAGAGAGAAAATGGATTCTATTTTGAGTACAAATGTAAGAGTAACCTTAGAAATAAACATTTAAAATCTGCTCACTTGGGATCTGCTAGGAGCCTTTCATTGTATTATTACAGTGAGCCTCTGCCTATCAATATATACAATGTGATAGGGGATGGAAGGAATGGTTAGCCGGCTCCCAAGAGTTTCCTGTCTCTTAAACACCTTTTTTGTTCCCAAGACTTATGGGAGTACATTACATCTAGCTATTAGAAGACATAGATTAGATAAGATGGTCTCTGGGGTTAATCTCCTGGGAACTATGGGACACTATAAAGGGAATGGCTTAAACTAACTGAAAACTAACTTTCTTTTAAAGGACACAGGAAGTGACAAAGAAAGGGGTAGTCATGTAGGATGGCAGGCTCGGTGGTTAGACCTATCTGAGTAATGGAAGTATAGTGAGCATAGACAGCAGAGATGACAACTCTGCTGCCATATTTCCACCACTCCCCTGTCCAGGCCCACAGAAGATACTCTGATCAAACCCTGCACTCCTATCCTGCAAGTATGTTGTGTCCTCAGATTCCTTGTCAATATTCCCGACCAGCTTGTAGTTGAAATCTGTAGACTGTGAAATCCAGTCTACCAGAGGTGTCACCAAAAAAAAGACAAGAGGAATAACCAGTGTGGACTTGAAGGTAAACAGGACAGGAAAATGAGATTTGGAAATAGATTTCCAAGCCCCTTTTACTTCTCGCATGTTGGGGAATGCTGATAATATGACACATTACTGTTTATTAAGTTCTACTGTATACCTGGTATTCTGTTGAGTGCTAGGCTGAGTGCAGCAGGGAGAAAGGTTATTAAAGTTGTAGGCTCTAGAGTCAGACTATCAGGGTTTGGATCGCAGTGGAAGAGGGCACCAGAGATCTTCAGCATTAGCACTAATCTGCAAAATGGGGATAACAATGATCACAGCGTCCTTGATGTGTGGCAAGGGACAAATGAGGCCACGTACTGAGTGCTCCTGGCGCACTGTCTGGCTGTTAATCAACGCCGACTTATTTCTGATACATGAGCAGTACTATATGTGGTAAAACTATTTTTTTTTAATTATAAATCAGGTGCTTTCTGTAGTCTTTTCTTTCTCCTCACCTCTCTTTGACAGCAGAGAGTCTCTTCGCAGCCATACCAGTGCCAAGCATTTTAAGACCTAAGTGCTAGCAAATATCCTATTTACCAGGGGGTTTTTTTGTCCTAGAGATAATAACCGAGGGCTGCTACAAAAGCATAAAAGAATCTGAAGGAACACTTAACCAGAAAGGAAATAGTTTAATGGATTAAGTGCGCTCTAAGTGGGAAAGAGGAAAAGAACTTTCTATAAGGAGGCCTGGGACAAGTAGTAGGAGAGATAATGAGTGTGGGCTTCCATTGATTCAGCTCAGGGCCCTGGAAAGAGGGTGGGAAGCGTGGGATTTTTTGTGGGAGATGGTGAACTAAAGGGAGATCAGTGCCTCTTTCCTTCCCCTCTCCTCCCTCCTACACTTGAACAAAATAGAACAAGCACAACCTGTCACTAAAAATGGGATCGTGATGAACTCATAGCTATGGGTAGGCTTATTATAAGTCATAATTTTAAGAATGATGCTCCATGGAAATAAAATGTAAGCCACATAGGTCATTTTAAATTGTCTAGCAGCCACATTCTATAATGTAAAAAGAAGCAAGGTGGGTCTGGGAGTCCAGCTCAGTGCAAGAGCATTTGCCAGGCTTGAACAAAAGCCTGAGTTTGATCCCCAGTATCACAGGGAAGGAAAGAGGGAAAGAAGGAAGAGAGAGAGAGAAAAGAAATTAAACTATTAATTTTTTTGTTTAACTCACTATATTCCAGATACTATCATTTTACATTCAGTCAATAGGAAATAAACTGTATCAAGTCTTTGAAATAGAACATGTTTGTTTAAGTCGTTCTTAAATTGGACAGGTGCTCCATAAGGGACCAGTGACTATTGCCTCAGTCCATAGTTTTTCAAAACCACTTGGAAAGGTTGACATCATCTTCATACTTTTATAGACAAGGAAAATGAGACACAGAGAAATAACAGCTTGATTAAAAAAATATTTAAAGCCAGCTCTGTCTCACCCCAGCCTCTATGTTTTCTATAAGCCCAAACTGATTCCCTTGCCTTCTTCATAAGAAAATAGGAACAGTACATATCATTTTCAGAAGCCCAATCTAAACACAATAAAACTAAGCAGAAAATTAAACACAGTTCTATATAAATACCCCTAACACTATGCCAATTTTATTTTTCCCAGGATTAATTTGCCCTTGTAATCCCAGCACTTGGGAGGCTGAGGCAGGAGGATTGCTGTGAGTTCAAGGCCAGCTTAGTCTACATAGTTACTGCAAGAGCAGTTGAACTATATAGGGAGACCCTGTCTCAAAAAAGAAATTCTATTAAGCATCATTGCTATTGCAGATGTTTATTCTGGAGGAAAGATGCAGTAATTTCCTTACTTAAGGTGCCACAGGACAGGAAGTTTACTAAAGTAGGACTCCAGTGGTGCAGGACTTGGAAGTAATCCAATATTATCCTGCAGGGAAACTAAACTTTCTTTAGGAATCATTCCTTCAGTAGTATAGAGTTTTAAATGGTTGGTGTCTTACTTACTTTTTCATTGCTGGGGCAAAATACCTGACATCCACAAGTTAAAGAAGGGAAGGTTAATTTAGTTCACCGATGGCAGAAGTTTCCATCCATAGTCAGATGGATCCAAGGCAGGGAGCATGGCAGAGAAGAAAGAGTTCAGGGCATGGGGTAACAGACAGGAAACAGGATACCTTCCTCCTTTCTCTTTCTATTCCATTCAGACTACAAGTCTATTTGTTGATGTCTAGGATAGATCTTCCCCCTTCAGTAGGTCTTTTATGCACACCCAGAACTATGCTAAACCAACCAATGCATTCGTACAGTGTCTCACACCCAGGATCCAGTTATCTGCCAAAAGTCCCTCTTAGGAGCACATGAGAATTTGGGGGACATCTAGATATAAGCCACAACAATGACCGACTTAAAGGAGGAGTCATTACCAGCTCTCAGTTATTCTAACAAAATACCTAGTATAATTCACTTATAAGCTACAATAGCTATTATGTGTTATCTGGTCTATTTGTTTGTTTGTTTATGGTATTGGAGACTGAACCCAGGGCCCTGAACATGCTAAACACATTTTCTTCCACTCAAATACATCCCAGTCAAAAGAAGATTTATATATCTCTCAGTCCTAGAGATCTCAGCTTAAGATTGAGAAGATCCGTTGTTTGAGCCTCCAGTGAAGCTACCAGAGAGAATGACATGGAATACATGCAAGAGCAAACTGTTCGCCTCATGAGCCAGGGAGCAAGAAGGGAAGAGATCAGGGCCAGCACTCCTTTTTGAGCACACCAGCAATAATCTAACGACCTACCATTAGGCTCCACCTCCCAAACGTTTTACTGTCTCCCAAAGTGCCAACCTGAGAACAAAGCCTAGTTCAACTACATGACCCTTTGGGGGACATTCATCCAAGCCTTAGCAAGGTACAAATAAAAGGCTGTAACTTCTCCTAGCATATTTTTCACCTGTGCCTCTGAATATACTGCACCTCTGTTGCTTGCTTCTCTTCTACTTTGAGCCAGCTGGTAGGAACGCCAAAGTTTTAACTTAGAATCTCATTCAATCTTTACTAACTATAAAGGTAATACATGTTCAAAAGAATACAAAATTTCAAATAAGAAAGTCTGTTTTTGTTGATAGGAGAATTTATAGGTGAATGCTTCAAGATGCTGGGTATATGAAAGAGAAAGTTTAGGAAGCTCTTGATTTCTAAATGAAAATTGTTAACAAAAAATTAGAGAAGTTATTTGCATTATATATTTCTAATACAGGACTCATGTCTAGAGAATATTACAACTACTAATCAATCAATAAAAGATAAATAACCCAATAAAAAGGAAAGTGGGAAAAAAACTTGAACAGACACTTCATAAAAGAGAATATATAAATAGCCAAGCAAATAATTTGCTGGGATAGGTACACCAAAAGCCATGCATGAAAGTTTTTGTAGAAGCTTTCTTGGCAATTGCTACAACCTGGAGACAGCCCAAATGTCCATCAGTTGCAGAATGGATTAAAATAATTGCAGAACATTCACAAAATGGAAATGAGATGCAATGAAAATGAGTGGCTGCCATATGCAACACAGTCAAATCTCATAAACATGACATTGTCCAAGAAAAGTCAGAAACAGTAAACATATTGTACAACTCTAGGCACACAAAGTTTGAAAACAGCAAAAAAACTAAACTCCAGTATTTGAAGTCAGGATTATAGTTAGGTAGATAAGATGAGCATGTAGTGCCTTGGAAGCACATCTGGTAAAGGGCTGTCTGTAGTGCTCCACATGGGCTATCTCTTTATCTAGGAGCAGGTTATATGACTGCGCTTTATTTTTGAAAATGTACCAAGGTGCACACTCATAATAAGTGTACTTTTCTCTGTCAGAGTGCAATGAAAAACTATCAGACACTTGGTGTCTTGGTGTCTTGGTTACTTTTTTCTTGTTGCTGAGACAAAATACCCAACATCCAAAATGAAGGAAGGAAATGTTTATTTAGCTTACAGTTTGTGGAGGTTTCAGTCCACACTTGGCTGGTTCTGAGGCAAAGTGGCACATGGCAGAGGGCTACAATTCATGGCAGCAGTACACAGCAAAGCAACAAGTTCAAGAAGAGAGGAATGGCAGCCAGCAGCCTCTTTCTCTCCCTTACATATACCAACTATCTGCCCTAGGGCGGGTATAGCTCTCACATCCATAATCCCAGCATTGGATCAGTCATAAACTCTAAAAGCCACCCCATAATTGCATGAGGATTTGGGGGCACATGCAGGCACAAACCATAACATTTGGTCAACCTATACCAAGCATGCCTCACCAGGCTGTTTGTTGATGAATGCTCTGGAAGGTTCTCTATCACTAGGGAGATTTATAAAATTTTCCCTTTTCCCCACACTTCACACCCTATAATATTTCTAAACCTTCCATGTAATGATTCCATGAAGTCTCATGTTTCTCTTGGCCATAACCATGGTTCAAGGAAGTACCTCTTAGTGTATAGAAGTTCAACTTAATAAAATATATTCCTGAACGTTTTAGGACAGGAATTACACTGAGGTGACCCAAACACCAAAGTTCTGAGAACTTAGTTTCAAAGAGGCACTCATACTAACCACCTTTCTTCCTTCTTGTCATAAGCTGAGTTCTACCTGAGAACCCACAAGAGAGACATTGACCAAAATGGGCTGCTGGAGGAAGACTCCCCAGAATTTCTTATGAAGAGATGAAAGTGTGAGAGCCATTCTCCAAGGCTGACAGAGTCCCCACTGTGCCAATCCGAAAGATACAGGATAAATCCCTGCACCTATCCCTCTGTGCCTATAGTATAACCTATTATTTCATCAACATTGAGGCACTAACCTATCCCAAGGCAGTCCTCCCATCAGAAGTACAATCCGAATGAGAAGCCAGTGGCCCCCTGGACCAGCCTTTGCAGACAGAGGTAGCACAGTACACTAAGTCCCAACCAGGCAAGCCCTGGCCCTGCAGCTAGCTGAGAATCTGGGCATTTGATGGAAAATAATGAATGGTTGGTTGACCAATTCATAGATAAGGCACCTATCAGGATATCTCATCAGTAACAGAAGGAACATCCTCAGAAACGGAAGGGTCATGTGCTAGGAGGTGGGTGGTTGCCAGGAGCATGTTCAGGTAGCCTGTTCATCTCTGTATCTCTGTTTCTGAGATCAAGATGGCTTAATTTGCAACAGTAAACCAACATACACTTTATATCCTCATATTAAAGTCCTTAAAAATCTATATAGAGCTAAGGAAGAGAGGAAGAAGAAAGGAAGGAAGAGGGAGAGAGGTTGGGAGAGAAGTTGGGAGAGGGAAAAAGAGATGGACAGGGAGAGATAGATTTCTCTCCGTGGAGTCCTGTGCAGATGAGCTACAACCACAAGGTGTAGACATCAGGTGTCCTGTCCTCACCTGCTCCTGTTACCACTTACAGTAATACGGATACCCTCAGAGCCTGTTGCTAAAGTATTCCATTTTAACAGCTTTATTGAGTTATAAGTGACATATGTATATTGAATATATTAAAATATGAAATTTAATATGTGTTGGCATATGTAGACAACTGTGAAACTCTCATCACAGTCCTAATAATGAACATGTCATTCATCCCCAAAAGCCTCCTTATAACCTTTTATAAGAGTTTTTGGCTCATTCCTAAACAAATATTTACCTGCTTTCTGTGCTATAGATTGATTTGTATTACCTATAACTTAATAAAAATGTAGTCACATAGTTTGTTGCCATACTGTGTGATTTGAAATTTATATGTGTTTCATTGATTACTGTTATACTCCTTTTTACTGCTCAATAACATTCCATTGGTATGATATTTTACACACACACACACAAATACACACATACACAACTTTCAAGCCCATGTCAGAGACAACAATTTTAATAGAAAAGCCTCTGAGCATTGTGAGAAAGAACACTTAGAAAACCTAGCACCATCTCCAGTCTCATCCATTAAGGGAAGATGTAGAAATAATGAAAACATTCATTTTTTCCCTCTGCCAGTCAGGCCAACCTATTGCCATTAGAGTAGATATTTTCCAGGAAAACCAAGAGAATTCAACTCTTGCTTGCTCTCCACTCAAGTCCAGCCAAAGTGGCTTGGGGGCAGATAGGACAACCATGAGAGAGGTTTAGGAACCCCACAATACAGCTAGAAATCCATCTATGTCCATCATACCTGCCTGAGACAGCAACAACCACTAGTGCATCCCTGATGGTAGCATCCCAGATAAGGAGGAGGAGATTGGAATATTTACCATGAGGAGAAGCAAAAAAAAATCCCTGAATTGAATGACAAACCCATGAACTGCCTTAGAAAAAGCTGCATGATTGAATTTGCCCTGAACTAACTGAGATTAATGGTTTTCTAACTAGAAATGAAGTTTATTTACATAATAGAGTAAGTCACATCTTGCACACCTGAGCACTTAGCTTCTGAAAGTCAAATCAGCTCCATGAATTCCTGGATGTGTCTAAGTGATTATAACCCAAATGTCAATACCTAATAATAAAACTCATATGATAACTGATAGAGAAAATGTAAAACACGAAAACAATTTTAGAGCTGGTGTACGTCTGTGACTTGTGTATCTCCTTTGCTTTAATAGCCTCCTCCGTGTATGTCTGGTCCTACTCTGCATGGGAGCCAAGCAAACCGTGTTAAACCTTTTAAATCCACCCCTCCTCTACTCAGAATTCTGGGCCTGCCTTGTCTGCCCTTCTGTTCCCTATGCTCTGGGATCTTTACTCAGCCCCAGTGGCCTCTGCTTCTTGCCTTGCCTAGAATGCACCTGACTCCTGGGCTTACGCTCTACGCATTTCCTCTGCTTGTAAATTATGCTGTCTCCCAACTCCTTGCTTCCTTGCCTTGTACAGACTTCTCCTCAGAGTTCTTCTCAAAAAACTGTCTTCACTGAAAATTTCAACCCTGATGTTGTCCCCCCAAGTAAACAAAGTATATAACAGATGTTGTTGAGATACAAAGTGAAGATTCCTGAACCATCACAAAACAACATAGGAAAAAGATTTTCAGTATCATTAGTCATTTGAGAAATGCAAATTGAAACAACACTGAAATTCTATCTCACCCCAGAAAGTATAGCTATCATCAAGAAATCAACCAATAGCAAATACTGGAGAGGCTGTGGGGAGAAAGGAACCCTACTCCACTGCTGGGGGGAGTGTAGATTGGTGAAACTAATGTAGAAATCAGTTTGGAGATTCCTCACAAACCTAGAATTGGAAGTTCCATTTAACCCAGCTATTCCCCTTCTGGGTATTTTCCTAGAAGAATTAAAGTCATCATACCACAGTGATACATGTGCATCCATGTTTATAGCAGCACAATTTGTTATACCTAAATCTTGGAAGCAACCCAGATGCCCATCCACTGAGGAACAGATAAAAAAAGATGTGGTATTTTTATATAATGGGGTATTACTCAGCTATAAAAAAGATAAACTCGAGGTTTTTGTAAGTAAATGGATGCCACTAGAGACTACCATAAGTGAAATAAATCGGACCCACATGTGTAAACATCACATTGTCTCCTTGGTGGAGGAACTTGAAAGAATAAGTAAAACTCAAAATGTACAACAGATAATAGAAAATGGAAAGGAATTGCTTAAAGGAAGAAACAACTGGTACGAGGGAAAGAAGAAAAAAGAAAGAAGGAAGGCAAAATATAAATGTATATATGAATAGCTGTGAAAACTGTATTGCTGATGTCTGATGGTGCATTGAAAGAAACAGTTAATGCTTAAAATTTTTGTATGTTCTGGTCAATTTTGCATGTTTATATCTGGAAATCTGGGCAGCTGATTTGAAGGTAACAATATGCAGTGGAATTACCTTGGTGAATTCCTACCATCTTGTCTAGTGAAGCTCTGTATTATCACTAATGTTTTATCTAATAATTATTTTCTTATTCTCTTTAATGGTTTAAACAGTCTTCCATTCTTATATCTGGTAATCTGAGGAATGTAGTTGAGGATAGTGATATGTAATATAACAACCATTGTTAATTCGTAATATTTTGTCTTGAAACTCTGTATCACATTAAATGTTCTTGCTTTGATTAGTTTATGTTTATGACACTGGTACGCTGCTATTGTTCTATTTTTGTTTGTTTGTGTCTCATTTACTACTCTCTTTAAAATAAAAAAAAAAAAAAAACATGAGAAGTGCCTGGAACTCAGCAACTGGCAGTGCCAAAGGAACCCAGGTGCCTGACCCATCCCCCTAGATGGAAGAAAACACCTGGGACCAGGCCACTCGCTCTGCAAGAAGAACCCAGGGTAAATCCACGCTAACAAGGGGAAACACTTTTCATAAAAACTCGTAATTTGTGATTGGTTCTGCTGTATAACTATAGACCTTGCTCCTACTGGTCTAAAGAACAAAATCAGTAGTTGCAACAGTTGCCAATTTCTAAATTTTGCTTGATGATATCATTATTGCTAATTGTCCTAATGTAGCTAGGATTTCTTTTTATTGTTTTGTTTTTTTTATTTTAAAAAATAAAAGTACAAAAACATATTGACAAACAGACACCAATTAGCATAAAAAATAGTACAATCACAACTAATCTATAGACAAGGTGATATGAACTCAACAGTGGTTATTGCATTATCCATTGATATCTTCGAAGTGTAAATATATAAACCCATATACAGACATGCAAATTTAGTCAGACAATTAATCCTCTCAACAATAGAAAAAACACAAAAACCAAAAATCCAAAGACAAAAAACAAAACAGGCAAACATCAACAACTGCAACAACAACAACAACAACAACAAAACACACCAATAGTTGCTGCTTTACATATTGATATCTTCGAAGTGTGTGTTCAGGACAACACATACAGACATACAAGATTGATCAAATAACCCGTCATCGATTATTGCTTAGCATTAAGTGATATAATACAATAGTAGAAACATTTTAGCCCTCCTGCATATATGCATATTCATATATACATACATACATTTTTTGTCTTTTTCTTTTCTACTTTCCTTCATCCCATCTGTTCTTTGTTTTAGAACAGATTTCCTTCATGTCTCTTAGTTTATATTCCCACCCTCGGGTTCTTACACCAGTGATACAATACGTTGCCTGCACATGTATCGCTGATTTATTTCACTTATGAGTATGGACTCCAGTTTTGTCCACTTGCCTACAAAGTCCC
>PVLD010005550.1:0-110943 GCA_004027595.1 Dinomys branickii
GCAAAACAAACTTCTGCGGATCTGGGGAAACGGAGAGCTTGGGCATGAGGTTTCTTAGAAGTGGATTGCCACCTACAAAATTGCGGAGAACTAGCTGTTTCTGCTTCGCGTGATTTCGTATCATCGTCGTGTTCTTTGGCCCGTCTGCTGCATTTCATCACTCTGAGGGCTCCCATTACCGACGAACAGCTCACATTCGCCCCTGATGCGCAGAAGTTTCGGGCTCCCGGCTGCCCTGACTGTCTAACGTTACCGCCCTTCCGCGGCTGAACCTGAACCGACTGGAACAGGGCTTTTATTTTAATTTCCTTTCTCCCGCTGGTTGCAAGTTTGTAAGGGAGCAGGAGCGTCAGTGCACAAACAGGGTTAGTGCCTCTTTAAGGAATATTTAAATTGCATTTCCTACTGTCAGTTAAGTCTCATCAATCATGTTTTTAATTAAAAAGAAGGACATCTACATCCCACTTTCGACTCAAAGTGCATAATGAAATTGTAGATTGGGGCAGGGCTGGAGACTCAGCTCTGCTTGAAACACTCAGTGGAGATGCGGGCGAGGTCAGAAACATGGGTGCAAACGCAAGTGGCAAACAAATAACACTCCTGATAGGGCCGGGTGACATGTGTCAACCCTTGTCATCGAGAAACAAGAGAGGCAATGTGCCCAGACAAAGGGTAGGGTGGAATCTCTACACACTGGCAGAACCTGACCCACGCGCAAGGGCTTTGTGTAGCAGATGCCGTCTCTCATTGTTGTGTGCCTCCCTCCCCAGTACCCCTGACAACAGCCACTGCCGCTGGCATTCCACCCTGACATCTGTTCAGCTTTATTGATGCGGCCCTGGAGGGATTCCCAGTGTAAACAGGGAATTCTCTAAGGGAACCCCATGTTGTAAAGGGATGAGCTGCATAATGCAAAGATTTAACCACTATTTAAAGGTGTGACACTTGATTGAAAGTGACTTGATTTTTCCCCCCTTTCCAATGCCACCTCCCTCTCCACCCTTAACTGTATTTGGCACAAACGGCTGCAGCAGTACCCCACCTCCCTCCTCCTTGTTGCTTTGTTTTCCTGAGACATAACTCTTAGAAGGAATGGAAGGAGAGGGGACCTGGGTGCCATGGTCCAAAACAAAACCGCTTAGAAAAATTCTGGGTTACAGTCAATTGAGTCTCGTTGTCACACTGGGATCCTGCCCGTTGCCCACCTGCAGTCCTGGTAAGAGACAGCTTGAAAGTGGCTTGGTCCTGTGGCTTGGAGTTAGTGCTGAGCGTTATCCCCTGTGGAAGAAGCAACTGTGGCAGTTTGTAGTCCCTGTGCACAGCTTGGCTGCTCCGGTTCTGGCCGTGCTAGTGCTTTGGGGAGTTGCCTTTGGAATTTTATGCTTTTGGCAATGGCACCGTAGGATATTAATAAGGATTTAAAAAAAACCACAGACCTGGTGGGACACGCAATGTATCTGTCGTTGCTCCAGCAAACACACGTGCACGCTAAGACCAGCTCTGACATGTCAGCCTCTCTCCGCTTCTTGGCCTGTCCGCAAGTACAGGGAATGTCCCGGGGGCTCCGGCCATTAATGTTCTGTTGCTTTGGTTAAATATGCAGTGCTCTGTAAACAGGGCCCTACACAGCACGGCTGCCTCCAGTTAGCAGTGAACTTGATGAGAGGAATCTATGTCGGAGGCGGTGGGCTGGATTTGGGTTTGTGTGGTTCGAGCCTCTGCTGCCCTTGGGTTGACTGGCAGATAGCATGTGAGAGCTTCGAGGATGCCCTCCCACACCGATGGACTGTGCTTGTGGTTCTGTGGTGTCAGAATAAAGGCAAAAGGAAGCAGCAGGGTTCTCCGAGTACAGAGTCCAGAATCACAAAAAGAAATCTGTCTCACCAAGGGCTTGATGTGCTGCTGACCTACGTTTTTGGGAGCAGTTATCAAAAAGAGGATCATGTGTGTGCCTGTGTGTGTGTGTGTGTGTAAATAATCCTCGTCTGCATGCTTGTTTTTCACATAGAATTTAGGATTTGCACCCAGCTAGCTGTCTTCCTTCCCGTGGTGGAGAGAGAACCTGCATCTTCGAAGGCAGAGAGCCCGAGGTCAGAGAAGCCAGCTCGCCCTTTGGGAATCCTGCTGTTCCCATTGCTGGAGACTGATTTTTAAAAAATTTTACTTAAAACAACAAAAGCCGTCTATAGATTATTTTACTTCTAAAAATAATTTACACATATTTTTCTGATTAAAGCAGTAAGTAGTAATTTTGGAAAATTTAGAAAATGCAAACAAACAAAATCAGTAAAAATGAAAAGGATCCATTCACCCATTGCTCAGAAATAACTGTTGATCCATCCCCACAGCACATCTCATCGAATCTTCTGTCTCTGTATTTAAAAAAGGCTAGCTGAGCACAGTGCCACACACTTGTCATCCCAGCTGAGGAGACTGGCACAGGAGGATTGCTTTGACTCTGAGGCCAGCCTGAACCACATAGTAAGACACTGTCCCTCCTCCCAAAGAAGGAGTGGTTATCGTATATTTACTGTTTTGTATTCTTTTTTTAGATTATAATAGATTATATTTCAACATACTAGATTATATTTCAACATCATTAGATATTGTCTACAAGATGATTTAAATAATTGTGTAATTTGCCTTTGTATATCCCAAATTACCCATTCCAAGATAAGTGAGATTTCCACTATTTTATTTATTATAAACAATGCTGTAAGGAACATCTTTTGTAGGTATAGCTTTGGGCATATCTATGGTTTTTTTTTGCTTTGGCACAAACCCTTGAAATAGAATTGCTAAGTCAGTGGCCACAGGCATTTTTAAGACTGTTGTATATTGCCATACAACCCAAAGACGTCCCAAATTCGGCCCCCACCACAGCGGATCAGAGTTGGAAGTTGTCTGGATGCTGAATGCGTATGTGGCAGGTTGCATGAAGTTACAGCCACTTCTTTATAAATTCATGGCAGCATTTCTAATGAATGCGTTTCTTCACATCTATACTTCTTTGCCTGCGGTCAGGGAAGAGTAGTCAGTATGAGTGACTCAGTGCTGATCAAAGGCTCAGGTTCTAGTACCATCCTGTGTTCCTCCCTGTCTAGTTTAAAATAAAATGCAAATCCACTGTGACATTTCTACCACTGATGACTGTAGAGAAAAACAGAGATAGAACCCTGGTGCGGCCCTAAGTAGGACATCTAGCAAAGCAAGACTGTGAGGGGAGAAAAACAACGCAGCGCCTGGTGTTTCAAGCCAGGGTGCTGCCATTTGAGTCTGACTGTTATTGACGGCTGCCCCTTTAAACTCAGTTTGCCTTCCTGCGTTGGAATATACCGTTTGGGATTCAAAATAATTTTGCAACAGTGGATACAGTCCTTCTTTATGTGTTATTGGTCTGGGAACAGCAACAGATTAAAAAAATATTACCGGGTCAAATAACAGCTGTTATTATTAAGTTCAGCTTTTATTATCAATTTGCCAGTGGATTCCGGCAGTAAAAAAAAAAAGTCTGCATCTGAGCTTTTTACTAATCAGTACTCTCATTTTGCTAATATTCTAACGACTGTCAATTTACTTCAGTGCTGCCATTTGCAGAATTTTCCAATTAGCGGCAAACCTGTTCCACCTTCTCCTGTAATTACGGGGGACTCAGTTCAGATCAGCTGCGGCCAGACAGCACATGATGTCGTTGCCAAAATCGGTGCGATGTTGTTTTTAACCTTTGCAGGCACTGGCACAATTTTAACAACTCTGTTTGTAGGCAGGAGGCTCCCACAGTAGCGGCATGTGTCAAAATATCAAAATTATTTTTAATAAACACACAACCAGGATGCAAACACAAATATGGGCATATTTGGTTTTTGGATCAATTTAACGTCTGCTCCAGATTCAGTAGTGTTCTCCCACTCTGTTCCCTCCCCCTCCCCTTAAAAGAAAGAGTGTAGTCTTTCGAGAAGGAACAACTGCGAGCTGCTGAATTGCATTCTTTTCTGTTTCTTTTGCAAGTAAAACAGAAGTTATTAAAGAATCCTAATATTTGGAGGGGAAACATCCTCAGTGGTCACACAGGATAACTCTTTTATGTTTACAAATGAGGACACGAAGACGCAGGATGGTTAAGGGACTTACCTAAGATCACACAGTTAACTCTATGCAGAGCTGGTCTAGAACCCAATGTCTTCTGCCTCCAGTCCGAGGTTTGTTCTACAACAGCACACATTTTCCCCTTTCTCTTGGTGGCTTCTAAACATGGCAGAAGATAGACGGAGAAACCTCGCTCAGAGCCCTTGCTGCATAGACTGCCTTGCTGCAAGATCAAAGCCAATCAAACTCTCTGGAAGCCGCCTGAACAGCTGACATTGCAGTAATAACAATAGTGCAGCAATAACTATTATTGCTACATGAAAAAAATGTATTTAATAATAAGCTCATTGATTTTTAACAGCATCTCTGTGTTGCCTAATTGATGGGAAGTTGTATGCTTGTGTAGCCGATGGGGGTTATGAATTAAATATGGCCGTCTTTCCTTGAGGGATGCATGTCAATGCAAGAAAGACGGGGGATCTACATTTCCCCCAAGCAAAATAGTCCCCTTGTAACAGAAGCAGGAAGGACTGAAATGCGAACAAAAATAAAAACCATCCATCACTGTTTATTAAGTGCTGCTACTTGACGGTAAAAGGGATATTGAACTGTTTTTAAATTGGAAAGAATGTAGCTGGACAAAATATTGATGGTAATATTAGCTGGGTGACAAATTTTATTCTTTTGTCCACATTCATCAAAGGAGCAATTTGGAGTGAATTATTCTCTCTATGCCCATAAACCAATCTTTCTTCCCTTTTTATTTTTTACCCACATGTGTTTATTTAGGATCATGGGGTAGGAGGGATGGGATGATACCTTCAGGTTTAAGTTGTCCAGATCTTGCCGGATGAGTTAAAGCCTCCACTTTAGACCTGACCAGGGATTGATCTCCGAGGTGCCTATATAACATTTAATATGGGCTTAAAAATTGAGGCAGACTGAGTCCGTTCCCACAATTTAAGAGAAAAGGGGTGGGTCAGATTTGATTTCATTTTTAGCTGTGGTTTTCAAGTGGAAGTTCTGAAGCATTTATTTATTTTTCCAAATTTATAGTGTGCCCCTCCAGTTCACTGGCTGCTGTTCAATGAAAACATCCAAGTTTCTATGGCAAAATGGGCCGAGGCAGGGAAATGAAAATTGAAAATGTCGGCTGACAATGGGGAGAATTTCAATAAAAATTTAGTTTGAAGTTTTGTTCGCTTCAACTCTATTTGACTTGAAGTCATTTTTGTTCTTATAAGGCCACGTGAGCTGTGAAACACTTTCTGCAAACCTTACCTGGCAGTAGAGGGGTACTGGTGGGTTTTATGTTCGACTCAATGCCTGTGTCTGTGGAAATGCCCACCCTGCGGCCAGCCCTGGACCCTGGAGTGCTGGCATCGTGGGCCGCTTCACTTCAGCTTTTGGAATGCAGGATCATCTCTGCGGATGTGCAGTTGGCCCACATGGCACTATCATTCTTCAGACAGAGCTCATGATCCCAGTGCACTGAGCAACAGAAAGAGTTTTTTTGCAAGTAAATGACAATCTTAAAAATCCCTTAGACTGGGGATTTGGGCTGCTAAAAAGCCAAGTGGATTTTCTTGGATGCCACTTGCCTTACCTCACTATCCCTTTTTGCACCTAAATGAGCAAACTTTAAGGAAGCTGACTAGCGTTGATCAATCAACAGGATTTTAGTGAGTCCCTGAAAGGTTCTATACTAAGCAGCAGTCACATTTATGCAGCACTTTGTGGCTACTGATACACTTTTCTGTGTACTGTATTAAGTACTCCTCAGCCAGATA
This sequence comes from Dinomys branickii, assembly GCA_004027595.1. NCBI lineage: Eukaryota > Metazoa > Chordata > Mammalia > Rodentia > Dinomyidae > Dinomys > Dinomys branickii. The sequence goes on from PVLD010005550.1 coordinate 5,877, forward strand.
GCATTAGTGAAGCTCAGAGAGGCTCAGCACGATCCTAAAGTCATACAGCCACTAAGTCAAGGGGTTCAGTTCCACTGCCCCAGAACTGTTCATTCTATACTACCCGAGATAATGCATGTGTCTGTAGTATTAAGTTCCAAGCAAGAAGTACAGTCAGGAAGGATGCAGGATCCCGGATGCACCTTGGAGATGTAATCTGAATAAACCCAAAGTCCACATGTCCCTACTTCACACCCAAGCATTTCAGTGGTGAAAAGGAATTGGAAGTAATTCTAGTTTTTGTAAATGCACCTTTTAAAGAACATTAATCTGTTTCTCCCAGCTCGGTCACCATGAAGCGTGTATCCCCTGTAGTAGTCCATTTTCTTTTCAATTGCTGTAACAAAATCCCGGAGGCTGGGGACTTTTTTTTAAAAAGAGCTTGTCAAGAGTACACTGCTAATGTTTGCTTGGCTCTGGGTAGGTCCCTTCTGGCTTCATCACATTATGGCAGACAGCACTATGTAGGACTGCATTTGAGAAGGAAAGGTCACATGGTGGGACAGGAAGCCAGAGAACATAGGGACAGGGCCCAGGCTTGTTCTTGTGTGACAAACCTCTCTCAGAAGAACTCACTAGGGTCCCAGAGAACTACCGTAATCCCCTCCAAGGCCACACCCCCAGGGACCTAAGTACCTCCCACAAACCACACCCCTTAAAGTCCCACCATCTCTCAAGTCACCACACTGAAGACCAAGCTCACAACACAGGGACACTTGCGAGGGAGGTGCACTTAAGCCATAGCAGCCCTATTTTCTTTCTCAATTGTTCTTTCTCTTACTTTGCCCTCCTCTTCTTCCTCATCCTTTTTTCCTTTCCTTTCTCATGAGGCTGTGTGCCAAGATCCCACCATTGTCCCACTGGTTATTCAGATAGGACTAAGGCCCAGGAGCTCGGGAATAGGGGCAGAGTGTGTATGTGCAGATCAGGTGTGAAGACTCATCCGAGCTCAGCACTGTGTCCTCTTTGCAAGTGTGTCTAGATACTCTAAGTGGGGAGTTACTGGGGACTAAAGGGTTAAGTCTTGCAAAGCACGTGGTGTTCTATGTATCAGAAAGATGGGTAGAATTTACAAGATTTCCAAAGCAGAAAAGAAAAAAGTACCCAGTGGAAGAGATTCAAGGTACAAGGAGAATAAATATTAAAACAGAACAAACTACATCTTATAAGCAGAGTCAGTCCTTAATAAAAAGTCTTTCTGCATGTCTCTTCTCCATAAGCACTGAACTGAATGCTCTGAATCATCATAGACTCTGGCAAAGTGCTCTGGGAAGAAAAAAACTTGCACTCGTTCCTTCTCCCTCCAACAGGAGTTGGATGAATGCAATCATTAAATAAGCAGGGTGGAGCAGAATGCCCTCTGCGTCTCCCATCTCCAGCTGTGGGACACTGTGCACGTTCCTTAACCTCTCCTTGTCTCTGTTCCCCCATCAGTGTGAAATTGAAATATTAATGCTGGTTCTCTCACAAGCCTGTTGTGAACATTTGAAAGAATTATCAGAGGCAGAACACTGGGCAACTCTCAGTAAACATTACTTGTGTGGCTTTCAGTTAAGACTCCACATGGGCTCCTTTTGAACTGGTCATGATGATATAAAAATACCAAGAGCTGCCACTTATTGAGTGTGGAAGTAGCAGCACCTCCCTAAGTTGGCACTTAGCATAAGAGATTTTATTTAATCCATACAAACATTCTGCACCATAGGGGCCTTTCATGCAGCAGGTGCATTCTAGAAAGTAGGGAATATTCCCAGGTCTGTTTGCAGTTTGGCTAGGCCTGGTTGCCTTCCTGGTGGAGAGGAATGTCCTGTGGCTTCTTTCCACCATGTATCTCTATAGTAGGTCATGTCAGATGGGAACCAATGGAAGGTCCACATGGTTGCTCCCTTTCCCTGCTAACCAGAGAAGACTTAAGCTGTGAAGACTGGGTCTGTAGGAGGATCTTCTCTTTTGACATCATGGGGGAGTCCAGTATGGACATCCTAGATGCCCAACAGCCAAAGAAAGTAGGGTAAATGTTTCAGGAATCTGGAATACTGTGCTTCAATTTGCCAGATCCTAGCCAATTTCTTTTCTGTTCATCGGAGGAAACACATTTCTAACAGATTGTGTAAGTTTGGCTACAGGTGTGTGGATGAAAGGAGGGGAGACGAGCCTTGTTCTGTATAAGATAGGTCTAGGTCCCCACAGGTCCATTTGCATCCAGCCTGGGATTTTCTTGAGGCAATGGTGAGCAGGCTGTATTCATGACAAGATTCTCTTATTAGGGTTGTATAGCCCCTCTAGAAAAACAGATTTCTCAGAGAAGGAGAAGGAGAAGGAGAAGGAGAAGGAGAAGGAGAAGGAGAAGGAGAAGGAGAAGAAGGAAGAGGGGGAAGAGGAAGAAAAGGAAGGGGAGGACAAAAAGTAGGAGGAAAAAGAGGACAAGGAAGAAAAGGAGGATGAGGAGAAAGTGAAATAGGAGTGGGGAGGAGGAAGAAAAGAAAAAAGAAGAGGAAGAGGAAAAGGAGGAGGAGGGCACGGGGACAGAAGCAACCTGGCTCGCCAGGTGAGCTGGGATAAAAGAATGACATTATCTTGTGCAGATTCCTTCTGTTTCAGTCATAAATTCCAGTGGAGTGCATTTCAGTCTAATATGTAAGAACAGAGGCCATAAAGCCACAGGGGCATAAAGCACAAGGACACTGCCCCCATGCTCTCCTCTGCCCTGTCCCACCAGGGGGAAGGAAAGTCCTGGGAGCATCCTCTGTGGAAACTGTCCGCCTTGGCAGATAGCACCAGCTATTTGGTATCATTAGGTTCCTTTTGTCTTCAAGTTTCTACTGAGATGGAGGAGTAGAGGTTTTCAGTTGGCCCTTGTATCAACCAGAGGTCTCCATAAAAACAGAGCCAACAGGAAATTTTACATACTTACGTGATAAGGAATTGATTCATTATGGTGATTGGCAAGCCTGGAATCTGTTGGACAGGTGAGCAGTTGGAGACTTTGCCAGAAGCTGTTGACAGTCTTGAGACAAAATTTCTTGTTCTCTAGGAAACATCAGTTTTTGGTCATAAGGCCTTCACCTGACCAGATGAGGCCCACCCAAAGAGCATTTCTGACTTAAAAGTTGACTGGCTGGTCATGTTCACCAGATCTACAAGACCTTTAGAGCCACATCTAGATCAGCATTGGTAGCTGGGTGCTGTGGCCTGGCCAAGCTGATACATCAGACTGACCACTATAGTCTTAAAACTCTTTCCAGTTCCTGAATCTCAGAACTTCTAATTCCTCTCACTGTTCCCCCAAAATGACATGGACAGCTCTTTGCTTAGGGAGAGAGTCTGATCTGTTGGAGATCCTCTGCTCAGATCTGCCAGATGCTTTGGTGAGTTTTGATTGCTTCAGAGGTGATGAAGAACTTTCCAATGTACTTCTCAAATCCCACTGAGAAGTAATTAACGACTTTGGGGCTGAGGAGTGGTACAACCTCTCAGGAAATAGTCTGGAAGTGTGGCAAGAACTCATGTTCTTCTGATTTACATGTCAGTTCTTATGCCTGTATGTGGACAAAGTGGAACATGGGCAGGATTGAGAGAGAGTCATGGAGAGGGGACTGGTGCAGGCCTGCAGACTACAGGCACCCTATAGTACAGTGCACTGGGGGGCGGAGGAGACCATGCATAGAGAGAGAGGTGTGTCCACCTCGTAGCATTGTGGAAACACTGCAGCCCAGCTCACAGAGACGCGGCATTTGTCTTTAAGCCCCGTATCTTTATAAAGTCTTCATCACCAGCCTATTCAAGCAAAAGTGCATTATTTCTCAGCAGGCTTTGGAAGAATATAAAGGTTGGAGTGGGAGGAGACATGGGCCATACATGATGTTTCCAAAATAGCTTCCTTTTGCAAAGGCATCCACCATGGGTGAAGCAGACTGCCTTGGATTCAGGCCCAGAGACTACTCAGGAGTGTGGACTCCTCAACCAGGCAGCACCATAGAGAGGAAGAAGTCTTCATACAGTGCTCTGTGGTCCCTGGTATCTGGGACATGGGATCCTCATATGGTGGTCCTGTCACACAGTTGAAGGACTGACAGTTCTATTAACCCTTCTTAACCCTGACCACATGTTCAGAGAAACTCCTGAGAGCACCTGGTTTGAGGAGCTGAAGTTTGCAATTACATAAGTTGGGAAAGCAGGAGAGACATTACAATAAATCTGTCTCTCTGTTTCTCTGTCTATCTATCTCTGTCTCTCTCTCTCCCAGAGCAAAGGTGAGTAAATCTTACAGAAAAAAAAAAAAAGACAAGGAACTGGTTGCACTGCAGGATCATATATAACCAGAGTTTGAATTTCCAAACCTGAGTATAGGGACAGTCACACTTGACCTTTAAAATGCTTTCCACCCATGGGCTATGAAAGCTTTACCAAAAGTCTTCTTTTCTGTGAACGGAAATGAGAAACCGAGAACTTTTCCTTCTCAAATTCAGTTATGAGGGGACTTGGAGGCCCCTCAGTTGATTGTGGTCCAGAAGCAGCTGCTTTGACTCAAGCCTCTCCCAGGCCTCCAAAGACACTGTCCCCAGGCATGGCTGCCAGTGACCAGGAGCCTGCCAGGAGCTGTTCTTTATTTCCAGCAGTTGCCACACCCATGTGTATGCACACACGTGCACACACTTAAAAGGCAGCTGATGAAGTGTGTTCACAAGGGCTGGATGAGGTGACGTAATGGTGTGTTGGGGGTCAGGAGTGTACTGGGGAACCAGAGACTCACAGGCTGACAGATGAGAATGTATTTGGCACCCTTGCAAGGTTCCAAGAGCTCTGCCAACATTTTGCTGCTCCCGGCCCACTGGCTGCAAACTGGCTGAGGTTCAGGTAGAGCCCAGAACCCCTGACAATCCCTCACTTCATGCCCCACAAGTCACTCTGATGACCTCCCTCAGCTCACCTTGTGCACTCTTAAAAAATCCGCTTTCAGCTGTGAGAGCTGGAGAGAAATTCTGAAATTCACAGGGCTCTCTGGGAATAAAATTAATCCTAATAGTCACTTCAGAGTGGCTGAAGCTGCAAGGGGAGGAAAGATGTCAGAATTTCCTAGAAAAAGGGAATTAGTCTTAGGAGCCAAGAAGAAGATACCACCAAGCTCTGAGTTGTGGTGCCCACATTGGCCCTGTAATTGGGAAAATGAGAAGGGCGTGGGGCTGCTGCGGAGCTCTGAGAACAGGGCTGGGGCTGGAAACCACTGTTCTAATTGTCCCCCTAGAGCCCAAACAGGTGTTTCCAAAGCACCCTAAAAACAGGTCTGGGAACTCTTCAGCCCATACAGAGTGGGCCTGTTATTTTCTATAAGTCTGGTGTTTTTGGGAGTCCTGGCGGCCCACTTGTGGTGATAAAGACTCTTTCAGTGAAGCTGAGGCATGGGATTGCTGGACTTACAACATTTTGTGCCAGACCTTATTATCACAAGAATCAAAATTCAGGCTTAGACATTTGAGTGCAGTGCCACAGAACTTTAGGATTAGTCAGGCTAATGGAGCCATTTGGCCCTGTTTTCTTTATGAACAAAGCTATCTGCATCGGCTCATTTGATCTAGCATATATCTGGCAGTTACTGATATTAAGTTGATTCAGTGTTCTGAGTGATGCTTCAGACAACAGACACAAAACTCCGGTTTATTTTCCAGCTGACACTGGAAGGTGGATTCCTTCCTGATGGAGTCAGCTGTGCATTTAACCCTGAAAGTGTAAGCATTGATCCCTCCTTAACTCAGCAACTTAATTACTGTTCACCCCGCTCTCCTGTGTAATTTATTCTCTAGAAATAAACAGAACCCTTTGGGTGGAGGGTCACCTGCCTAAGCTCAAGAGGGGGGATTGCTTTTACTGTGCAGAAAGACAATTTGCTAAGTGTGTCATGGTTATTTACCAGCACGCTGAATCTACGGTAAGAACATTAACAATATCTGCTCTTTCACAGAAAGTTCTTAAAGGTGTTTGAAGTTGTTTCCCAAAGCACCTGAGTAATTCTGCTCGCATCTCTCAGTGGTATTACCCAATTTTATGGGAAGATATGCAAGGGGACGCGGCTGAGTGGCGAGAATAGGTAAGGGAGAGAGAGGCGAAAATATTGTGGGGAATCTAGGCAGCAGTTGAACATGATCTCTTTCCTCTTAGTTTTATCCTGTAGGTCACACAGCCTCCTACATCACATTATCAGTATTAACATAAGCACGGGAGATTAATTTTATAGATCACATGAAAACTAGATGACATTTATCTTCTCTTTTCAATGAGTCACCTCATTAAGAGCAGCATAAACATTACACCCAGGTTAAAGCAGCAAAGTTAAGAATAAAATTAATCTACTCACTGGTTTATCATTTATAAAATTTTATAATATAATTAAAGTCAATATGCCTAGCTTGGTTTACCAAAAAAAAAAAAAAAAAAGAATTATTTCATTTTGACAGTCTTGGCCAGTTAATATTCCTAACTAAAGAGTAAACGTAAAGATTTGGAAATGGACCCCACTGGGCTTTTCAGTTGAATTACATCAAACTCAAAGAGCAACTCCCCTGAACCTGCCCAAGATGAGACTAACAAAGCAAACAGATGTGAACACCTTCTGATGAGACAGAACAGTGGCGGTGAATGTCCAGCACACATATTATTTGTTTTTCTTTTAAGACAAAAGATGTTAATATATGAGTTGTTTTTCTAAGCTACAGTAAAACTACTGTAAACCCTCAGTACAGTAGTCAGGTTTAATTGCAGCATCTACTTTGGGATACATAAGTGGGTTTGGGGTTGTAATTTGGGTACTCAGCTCTAAAATGTTTGCCATCACTGATTTAGAAACTGTATTTTAAAAAATTGATGTAGGCTTGCTACAGAGAGTAGTAAACTCTTCTTTCTTTTTTCTTCCTTCCTTTTTCCCTCTCCTCCCCTCCCTTCCTCAGCCCTTTTCTTCCTTTCCCTTCTTCCTTTCTTTTTTGCTTTTGACTTGGAATAGCTGCCCAGCTGTTTGTTCAGCATAGTTTTCTTGTGATCATCTTGGCAAGCAGAGGGCTGAGAGCTGGTTACAAAGAGAGAAAGAGCCCCCGAGTTTCGGGTTGTCTCATCAAGGCAGGATTCTTTCAGGAGGAACTGGAGTTTCCATTCAGGTCGGATGAGGAGCCAATAAATTCTGACTCAGGCATGAGATGAAATGACTTTCTCGATGTGGTGTTGGGCCAGAGGCATCTCTGAGCCATTTCTGGGAGAGGTTTGCAGGGAGAGCCTGATGTCAGGTCCCTGGTGTCCAAGTCAGCAGAGGACGCTGGCTGTGGAGTGGCCTCTCCCAGTGCTGCCGAGCCAGCTCTTTGTGTGTCTTCCCGAGGGAGTGGAGGCCTCTCTTTCCCAGGCTTCTAGCCTGATCTGGCCGCTCCCTGAGAAATCAGAGCAGGCTCTGTGGCCTCTGAGTGAAGGGCCAAGATGTTTTACTTCCAGGTCAGCACTGGTGCCCCAAGGGAAGTAATTTTTTTCTTTAATGGTCAGATTCCATGATCTACTGCATTGACACAAATCCCTAGCCCAACCCAAAACTCCAGAGCCGGGAAGGCTTAAGGGGCTAAAATTAAATGTCTGGGTTTTGAAGATTCTTGGCTTTGGGTGTGTTGATTATTCAGTTTCCCCACCTCCACCCAACACGGTGATGTTAATTGAAACTTTGGTCATCTATTTATGTCTTTGCCTTTTTCCAAAAAACTTTAGATGATCCCTTTGGTTTCTCCAAAGCAGTTTGAGGATAAGAAAACCAAGTGACATTAGAACTGTCAACTAAATACTGGGGACTAGATGTAACTTCATATTTATTTGTTCTATAATATATGTTTGAATGTGTGTGTGTGTTGACTCGATATTGACATCTGTTTTGGCAAAGGTACTGGGTAGTTGAACTGTTTTAAAGTTTAGAGTCTGTGGGGCTCTCGGATATCCCACAGCCTTTCTCTCAACCAGATTTTGCTTTCCTTGACTCATCGTGATAATATGGTCTCAAGGGTACATACTGTATGGAGACATTCGATGGTACCCAAGCTTTCAGAATAGGTCTCATTTAAAGAAGGGGAAACATAAGTACTTTAAATGAACTTTAATCTTTAGAGATAGTCTGAACTTCTAAAATATTGGGCAATAAAAAACCGGGTTTGAAAAAAGACACACACCCACACTGAAACTCCCCTTATCAGCTTGGAACATATCTGGAAAGCTAGAGTTTGAGCTCAGCTCAATTAGGGAACTTTGAAACCTTCATATAAACTCAGCTTCTTGTTTTAAGCAAATCAAGACTGATTTAGGGGCATGTTTTGATTTTGCCTCATACCTACTTTTCTTTTGAACCTGGGGGGAGATGGCTCAGTGACACAAGTGGGATGGGAGATTTTGTGCCTGGCCTCCAATTTTGAAATAAGGTGGCTCAGTTTCCCATTATGCTGGTGATCCTGTGTTCATCTCAATAGCAATGTGACATAGTATGAGAAGAATGCTTGCAAGCATGAGGTGGCCTGGAAGAAGCACCCAGTCACGGATCCACTCCCAGGGGTGTATGTTCAGGTCTGCGGTGGGCACTGGTTCTCTCATGGGACTTTTTTTTTCCATCTAAGCCTCAGTTTCTTAAAGAGAAAATGAGAGAGGTGATTGTGGAGACCCACTTACAGGAGAAGCGAAATTTGAGCCATTGCTGCCTCTTCAAGATAATCAGCGTTAGTAAAAAGTTAAATAACATAGGTGATGAAGCCATGTGGAATAGGTGGAATTCTATTATGATATTTCAAAGAAGGCTTTTGTTTTTGGTACTAAGATTTGGAAATCTCCAGAACTATGGTAATTCCTGCGCATTTAATAGAGGCTGTAGAATCAATAAAGGATGAAGTAAAAAAATTGGAAATAAATGATTATTTTCTGGCTCCTCATGTAATCCTAGAAGTTGAGATTAAACTAATGTCATCATGATCTACTAAACTGACAACACTCTAGAATACGATTAGCCTTATCTAAATGCCTTTTGTATCAAATTCTTGACCTGATTTTTGTCCCAGTTTCTCTTTTATATCATCTAGGTTTAGTTCTTCTCTAACAACAACAAAAAAAATTTAAAAATTCTAATGAAAACCAGCTAACTTTACTCTGAGTTGTAGAAGAATGACTGCTTTGCAAAGGGGGCAACAGCATACTGAAATACCTGATTTTATATTTTTATGTGGCTTTGGCAAACGCAGTCTGAAGGTGGCTAATATGATACCCGACCCGGTGTTAATAGCCAATGATAATTCCATATGTACCACCTGCTACCTGTCAGGGTGCACATTCTTCCTTTTTTCTCTTTTCTTTGGCACAGAGGTTACATTAACTGTGGATATGGGTCTCCGTGACAAAGCTGGAGGCGAGCCGTCACGTATTCGTCAGATGGAATCGAGATTGCCTGTAATTATCACCTTGATTTCTCTTCTTCAGCTCCTTCCTTTTCCCAACTCACCACCCCTGCTGATTTTTAGGGAGCGCTTAAAAAGCCCAACACATCATCCTGAATTTGGGAACCGGGGAGAGAGAGGGAAGGAGAGAAAGGAGAGAGAATGTATCATAAGAGCGAACTACAATACGGTATTTGTGCAGGAAAATTATCACACCCCCTAAAAGAAATTAGGGAAATTTCCCACTATGTGTAGATCAGAGGAAAAACTCTTTCACCAAAGCAGTTCAGGAGTTCACTAGCTGCTTTACACCCGAGCACTTAAATGTCAGTTTCTCTTTCTCCCTATTAACTTACCAGGAGTGATGAAAAAACTAACTCCACATAGTGATGCTTGCCCCTTCTTGGTGCCTTGTTACGAGTATGAAACGTGAACCTGGCGGGGCAAAGATGAAAGAAAAAGGCAAAGCAAGACTGCTTGTCTGTTGAGAGATGGAGTAGATTGTCCCAGCAACACAACGCTCTGGGCCAGGAAAGCCCGGAAGTGCTCAGGCCCCCACTTCTGGGGAGGAAGCGGGCGCCCTTCAGGGCGCCCTGTGAGTTCTACCATGAAGCACTCTTTGCTTTATGGAAACAGACTCGCTCATGGTCCAGACTACAGAGAAATTAGATTTCTGACTCTAACCATTCAAAGTGGGATATGAGAAAAGTGAAAGAGAGCATGACACATTCAAATGATCTTTCTTGGAAAGAGAAGATTTTATTAAAGATTTCCATGGCTATCCTCCTTTTTGTTTCAAGAAAGATAATTTTTGCTTCTTATCGGTATTGTTACCTCAGCTATTACCCTTGCTTCTGGGAAATCACTAAAGCACTGAGAGTTCTTTTTATTTTTCATAATACTACTGAGCGAACTCAGGGCCTTCACACTGTACTGTAGCCCCAGCCCATTTTTAAATTTTTATTTTGATAAGGTCTCGCTAATTTGCTAAATTGCTTGGGTTAGGCTTGAACTTTTGACCCTCCTGCCTCAGTCTTCCAGAATGTTGGGATTTATAGGTATGTGCCACCACACATGGCTGAGGGCTCTCTTATTTTTAAACTATGAAGAAAATCTTCCCTACCTATTGAATTTCTTCAGGTGGGCACTGATAGCAAAGGTTGTGTTCTGGTTTAGAAAAGTTGTCCAAGTGTCTCCTGTTTCCAAACCATCCAAGTAATAATGTCACTTAGCCCAGAAATACCGTTCATTATACTCTTCTCCAAGTGCTTCCAGATTAGTTTTTGCACTTGAATTAGGGTTGCAGTAGCTGTAGGAGATAGCTATCCTGGGTTCTCCTCCAGAGAAGGAGAAAAGGGCCTATGTAATTGGCTCCTTAAGAAAACAGAAATATCTCCTCCCATCGATCCCTGCCATCATCTCTCGGTCCTGGCGAATGACCTGGGTCAGGGCATATACTTCTTAATCTGAAGTCCCAAGCTAGTTTATCTGCTAGCTTTGTTAAACAACCTAACACCACCACCACCAACGGCAGTAACAACAGGCAAAAAGCTCTTGGCTGCCTGGGAATGAGAAAGTGTATTTGGTATGGTACTAAAGCTGGGAAAGATTGTTTCTTATTTTTCAGAAGAAATTTTAATTAATAGCTTTACTATGAAAAATTAAATGGTGGTGGTAGAAAGCCAGGCACTCACCAAGGGACGCCATCATTTTGGATAAAGAATTTTTTGGTCACTGCTATTAGTAGAAGGGCCAAAGAGTTCTGTGTTTTCTCTGAAATTATACTTCTCCCTTTGAAGGTTTGCTAACTTCTTTCCAGTGCATGTATTGCCAACTTTGTCTCTCTGTACTCTTTCTCAACTTGCATGACTCTTGGTCCAGCCTACGCTGCTCTTCCACATGCTCCAGGCTGCTTCACACTGTCTGACAAGTGATCTACTCATACTTTGAGCTCTCCTGATCCAAGTTTATTTTTCAGGTCAAAATTAAGCTTCCTGCGTGGTTACAAAACTCGACACTTTGGTATTTTCAAGTGCACAGATGCATTTTTTTTCTCTGAGACTCTACTCTCCAGCATTAAAGAGGGACCCTTCATTGTAATCATTACAGAATGGATACAGTACTAATGGAACTTAATTGTTTCCACTAGATGGATCTCGGGTGTTTTTGGCAGCCAAAATGAAAATGATTCCAAATACCATCAAAGGGGCTTATAAGCACCCAGCATGCACAGAGTGTTTTGATATACAGTGGAGTGTTAATATCATTATCTCTCCTAATACAACATACGGTTACTTTAATCCTTTCCTGCCTCTGTGATCTTGGAAGATCCGACGGATTGAAGGCAAAGAATAAAACACTATATACAAGCAGACAAAGGGAGAATTAGTCCCCATACTCTGGATGTGAATTTTTGATTGTTTGAATGTTGGCTTCAAATATGTACCTTTATCAATACTGACTTCTGTATCTTCCACGCTAGTTTGGGTTTGTATGCGACATCAAACATACCTTTTCACACATGTTCTTTCCAGATTTTTTTTAACACTTACTTAGCAGTTTATAGAAGGAAGTGAATGATCTCCTCAAGCTGCTTACAAATTAAAAAAAAATCTGTGCTTATTAATTATGCAGGATTAGTCTAATTATAATTCAGCAAATTAATTAGCGACAGAAGGTGTTCTGAAACATTGGAGTACATTTGCATGTTAAATGGAGAGGCTAGTCTGTAATATATGTAAATTTATGCATGGCTTCATAGTTTAATTTAAAAATTTGCAGCTGCATATGGTATGGGAGCAGGTGAAAAGTCAGTTTTAGTTTAATGATGCTAACAAACATTGGATGGTGTCCTGTCTTAGAAAGAGAATGCACTCATATCTGCTAATCTCTGAATCTGTCATAAGAATATAACATTACATAGATCCTGAAGCTCAAGGTCATTAGCGAGTGAACTCATAGGTGCAATAGGTATAAACTACAAAACGCAGAAGAAAGCAGTGCTAGAAGCCCAGACTCCGAACTTCATCTCTCACTTTCTCCAATATTGCATATTAGTTATCTTGTCTTGGTCTTGGGAAAGTAACATTCTAGCATGTGGGAACAAGAGATTTATTTTTTTTTGTTTCTTTTTTTTTGGTACTGGAAATCGGACTCAGGGCCTCAAACTTGCCAGGCAGGCCCCAGCCTCTTCTTTCTCTTTCTTTCTTTTTCTTTCTTTCTTTCTTTCTTTCTTTCTTTCTTTCTTTCTTTCTTTCTTTCTTTCTTTCTTTCTTTCTTTCTTTCTTCCTTTCTTTCTTTCTTTCTTTCTTTCTTTCTTTCTTTCCTTCCTTCCTTCCTTCCTTCCTTCCTTCCTTCCTTTCTGTCTCACAGGTATCTATTCTGGCAGGTGTAAAATAGTTGTCCAACCTTGATTCCCTTTCCAAATATTCACATTTGCACTTCATTTCAATTTCCCGGAGTCGTGGGAAAGTTATTACTGAGTTATGAATTAATGGTACGGTAGAGAGTTTTACACATTGGCCTCAACCATCTGGCAAAACAGTAAAACCAGCGGACCAGGCAGCAGCAAAGGGCTCTTGGTGTAATTGGTGTTCACTGCTCAGCCTAGCATAGACGAGCTTTGCTGGGAGGGGAGGGCGGGGAGGGATGGGCCAGGCACTCAGGAAACAGGGCGGCAAGGACCCATTAAGCTGATGGCTGCCGAATAACTTCATGTCTCTCCTTCACCCAAGTAGTCGTGGCAGTAGGAAGGGAAGTGGATTTGTGTTCTCATTCTGAAGTCTTGCTGAAAGATTTTTTTGGAAAGAAGTCTGTAATGTGACTCAGTTTTGCTCAGTGCTTTTCCCTTTTGTGGATGAGAACGGAGAAGAAGGGGTAGGGCAAAGAAGGGGACGAAAACAGGCGGGAGCAATGCAACTATGCACTTGCCACGCCCCTCCACAGACATTCTGGGGCAAGAATTAGAATTAGACATGTGCTCTTAGCATTGTGCTCTGCTCTGATTCAAGCCCAAAGAGTTCAATTATTATTTTCAATAATGGTGTCAGGTTTGCATCCGAGTACAAAAACGATGACTTTTCCTTAGAGATTCTTTTCCCTTCTGAGCCTCATGGTGCTAAGTAAGGGAATTCAGAAGACTGAAGGTGTGTCTGAATATAGAAAGGAAAAAAAATCCCCACACAGACACCCAGGTGCTCAGAAAGTGGTGTGTGTTATTGCTGAGGATCCAAGAAGCCCCCAGCCTTCCCAGCTCAGCGGCTGTTTGTCAGCTACTTGCTGCTGGAGCAATGGGAGACATTCACTTCCAAAGAAATCAGGAAATGGCTTTGAAGTGGTCTATGGATACAGAGTCAGATTTACATCGTGGGGAAGTTGCTCCCTCCTGGTGCCCAAATGAATACAACAGATCCCGCGCAGGAGGCAACGTGTGTAGGGCCGAAGGATCTGTTGCCAGATTGGAATGCCACTTCCAGGAGCTTGTCACTGGTGTGAACATGGGATGGGAAGTGATTCAGTGGGGCCTCTTGCCAGCTGGGAGCTGGAATGTTGTGTGTGTGGCGCCGGATTTCTTTTGCTGGCCAGAGTTTACTGTACACAGTGCTGAGGACTTCCACCACTATTTCCTTTAAATTGTTGTTTCTCCTCGTAATATTGGAATGAGTTAATTACATGTTTTTTTTTTCTTTGACTATCTCTGCCTAATAATTGAGAGGAGTTCTCCAAGTAGAGTGCATATTAATACTGGAGAGATAACAGTTCAGGGCAGACCAGCTTTGCACTTGGGGCAAGTTCCTCCATCAGAATTTTGGTTGGAAAGTGGATTATTTTAAAATATCGTGGAAGAGAGAGATGCAGTACAGAGGAAGGAGGTGTTGGGCAAAGGGTAAAGGTGTTACACAGGACCAGACACTCACCCAAAAGCTTTGTATGGCTAACTAGTCCTCTCCACTGGCCTTGAGAGGTCCCTGATTTTTAAATTATACATATTAAGATCATCACATTGAGTGAAAGAAGCCAGACTCAGATAAACAAGTATCAAATGTTCTCCTTCATTTGTGGACTCTGAAAAAGATGACAAGGAAGTAGAAGGAAGATAATTATTAGTCAAGAGGAAGGAAGAGGGGGCATAAGAATGGGTAATAGGGGGCAGGGATATGATCAAAATACATCATACACATTGAGATTCCCACCAAACATGTGAAACTCAGGGTGGGGATGGGATAAGGGAGGTGATGAGAGATGATTAATGTATGTCATACATATGTGCAAACCTGACAAAATGAAATTCATTAATCTGTACAAACAATATGCACTAATAAAAATATGGACAAATAATAATAATTATAGAAGCTTTTAAGTTATATGGGAATGGCTAGGTAGGAGCATCCTGTCTAGTTGGCACATACACGACTGAAATTCTCTGCTCCTAAAGGAATTAGCTTTCTGGTCTATTTAAAAATTTCCTCCACAGGAGATCCTTCTCTCTCCCTTGAGTAATGCTTTTGAAATTCAGCTTTGGTGACTTGATTCTCAAAAAATTTTTTTCGAGATTTAATTCAACTTTTTCTGTTACGCATTTGATTTCTAGCTCTTTTCTCCGTATGGTGTTGATGGACGAATGGCCTTGAGCCCTCCGCCTCAGCAGCTTTGTGGGCTGGGCTGTCTTTGGCCCACGCAGATTCTTGAGCAATCTTGCCCTCCGAACATCTGATAGAACTGCTGGTTTTCATCTGTATGCTCAAAAGTAGCCACCAAATTTTTAGTTGATTGTGCAGTCCCTTAGGCTTGTTTACTTGCTTGCTTGTTTTTGCAGCATGAAGGAAGACTCTCCACTCATTTCCAGAAGAAATGGAAGAAAAGGGACTTGATTGGTATGCAGATATATGAGGCATTTGTTCCCTGAAATAGATTCTTGACAGTGTGTTCCACTTTTTCTCTCAAGAGCAGCATAATCAAGTTCCTGCCAAAGACATTTTGCTAAGTGTCAGGCAAACCTGAGCTCTCCTAGGGCCTCCACTTACTTGCCTTGGGCCAGTAATCCAACCCCAGAGTCTTGCTTATCTCCTCTGTGAAATGGGGATGTTGAGGCACTTACCCTCAGATCTGGGAGGTTTACGTGAAATTGTGCATGCATGTAATATGAGCCCAAAGAATACAGGATATTATTATAATTGCCATCATAGCTTGGTTTTAGTTGTGAGATGTTAAAGAGGTCAAATGTAGTCAGAAGCAAGAAAATTTAGTGCTTAAAATTTTTTGTAAACTTGGCCTTTCACTGAAATAATCCAATTTTAATGGTAGAGTGAATCTTTGTTAGGAATGTCTGAGATTAAAGATTCTATGCTCCTGTGTTTCTGCATTTATATTTACAATTTAAGGGATTGTTTAAGTATGTGGAGCAAATAGAACATTGGTTTACAAAAGTGAGTACAGTTATCCTTCAGTATGCTTAGGGGACTTGTTCCAGGGCCCCCATAGATACCCACATTGGAACATGCTCAAGTCCTTTGGTGTTTCATTGAAGCCTAAAGGAGCCAGGCAGTCAGAACTTTTCCATCATGGAGTCTGAGCTTTTATACCAGTCACTGCCATCTTGCCAAGCAGATCTCAGATACTTCTTTGCCATGTTCATTGCTAAGTTGGGAGGTAGCAAGAGCCCACTGGGCACTTGACCTTCCAGAGTCTCTTCATTCTGGTTGATTCTAGCTGGAGTCTTCACCAGACCCTTCAGTTGTCAGGGTTGCTTCTAGCCTCAGTGATCAGTAGATTCTCCAGGGTGCTTCTCTTCCATCTAAGCTTGGGGTCACCACTGTTCTTCCCTGGACTTGATGCTGCCTGGGTTTGGATCCTAGGGAAAGATCTTGGAGTGAGAAAGAGTGTTCTTTCTGTTGTTGGAAGTTGCAAAGAGGATACTACGGTGAAGACCTAGACTGAAGGTAGAACGCTGTGAGTTGTGTTTTGGCTGGTCACACGTGAAAGCCAACCACAGGGTTATCTTGACGCAGAAGGCAAGGTGAGCTGGCCCAAGGGGCATTCTCAGAGAGAGAGAGAGAGAGACAATGGGCTGGGAGGTGTGTGTGCCCAGGAGAGCTTGTCACTTGGGTGTCAGAGCTGGGATGGCCTCATTCATCACAGAATGGGGATTTATTGAGAGATCCTGGGAGAAAAGAGGCAAGTACCTGGCCTCTTCAAATGTCAGTGTCTGCAACCCAAGCGTCCCTACATTGGGTAGCGGAAGCAGGTGAGAGTGCTTGAAGGAAAAGAAGTCTCTTTTTTTTTTAGAAACATGCACAAGCAGTGAAAGTCAATTGTATTTTAATTTATTGGACTCTTAAAAAGAAGGTTTAACAGCTAATCCAGATAAAAGGTGTCTACCTCCAAAATCAATGGACAGAGACTTTTAAGAACCTGTGCAGTCTGTGTAGCTACATCAACTGGATATTGGACTTGGCCTTTAGAGGTTTGCTTATGTGACCACCATGGTGAATGAAAGGGACCAGACCCAGCACCTTTGCTCTTGGCCCTTGGAGAATGTGATGTTCTTGTCCCTGTGGTATACAAAATGTGACTGAGTCATAGCAGAAGTTGTTTTCAGCGTAGGGAAAAAACATAGATTTTTTTTTTTTTTAAAGGAACATAAGAAGCTAATAAGGAACTAAACCTTTCTTTCAAAGTGAAAGGTATTTTACACATTATTTTACATAGAGTAAGGCTGTGTGCTACTGTAATTAATTTCAGGGCCAACTTCCCATTTCTTTGATATGCATCCCTGTCTAATCTTTCTCTTGAAAGAAACCTTGGTACCTTCCACAGTGCTTGCCTGGAGATTTTTTTTTTTTTGTATTAAAATTTTTAAGAAGGGTTTAGATCTTGGATTTCAAATCTGAGGCAAATCGAATGATTTCTTTCATAAATCCTGAGAAATATTGTGCTGGGATTTATGATAGTGAGACCACCGGTTATAATAGAATGTTAAGCAGCTGCCCTTGCTGTGATTTTGCAGGTCTTCCTACCCTCACTTCTACATCTTTAATTTACATCAAAATGGACTTTTTCTTTGTTTGTTTGTCTTTTTGAGACATGGTCTTGCTATGTAGTTCAGGCTGCCCTTGAGCTCACTCTGTAGCCCAGGCTGGTCTCAAACTCGCAACGATCCTCCTACCTCAGCCTCCCGAGTGCTAGGATTACAGGCATGTGCCACCACGCCCAGCCTCCAAATTGTACTTTTAACTTGAGCTTAGTTTTTATTTGAGATGGGCACAGGGCATGTCTAAGTCATATATGTGTTTCCTTGTGTTCTGGAACAGTGCAGATCATCCCCATATTCTACAAACTGGGGAAATGGAGAATTCTTGGGTCCTGGGCAATCTGCTGGGTTCTTACTCAGACCTATATCTGAGGATGTCCAGATGCATCTCAGACTCTGCAGAACCATAGTTTGGTTGTGTGCTCCATGAGCACAAGAGCTTTGTTTGTCACTGTGGACCTTCTTGGCATAATACTGCTCAAAGGAGTGAATAAATGAATTCGGCAGAAGTTTTCAGTATGAAGCATATAGCCCCTGGGGATATCTTGGACCTATTGTTTTCTTTTTAAGGGCTCTTGCTCTCCAAGAAGCCAGAATCATTCATGTTTTCTTTTTCCTCTTGATTTAGTTTTTCTTTCTCCCCTCATCTTCCCCCTTTAGGCCTTCTTTTGGGGGGGGATTAGTGGCTTCCTTGAGATATAATTTACACAGTGTGAAGCTCACTCATTCAGAGACTATAATTTAGTAGATTTAAGAGATGTACAACCACCATTCCAGTGTCGTCGGTGCAGGAAACACAGAACAGCAAACGGGGCTGGTTATCAGGAAGACCCAGGTTCCAACCATTGTGTCCGCCACTTACAAGCTATTCAACTGCTGGCAAATTTCTTGAATTCTTGAGGCCTTGGTTTTTCCCAGCTGTGGGATGATGTGTCACTTGCAGGGTTGTTGTGAGAATGAAAGAGGCCTGGCCTGCCAGGCACAGGGGACAAGGTCTCCTTACCCCCACTTCATTTTCTGAGGACTCAGTTACCCATAGTCAACTGCGGTTTGAGAATATTAAGTGGACAACTCCAGAAAATAATTCATGGTGTAAATAACCACTGTTACATGTATTGTTACAAGTTTTCAGCGTTATTAACCATTATTGTTGCTAATCCCTTGCTATGCCTAATTTATGCGTTAAATTTTACCCTAGGCATGTATGTCTAGGAGCAAACAGAGTCCGTCTAGACTCTCTGTGGTTTCAGGCACCCCCCAGGGGACTTGGAACATATACCCTGTACGTAAGGGAGATCGCGAGATACTCAGAGAGTTGTCTTTCCTTCCCCTGTGTGACAGCCAAGTCCCTTAGCTGCTGACCATGCGGGGTGCTGAGCAGGGAGAGATCTGGGTCTGACCTCGGTCTTCCACAGGTGCCTCAGAAGCACGGAAGAGTCCCACTGCGGCGGTGCGGCTCACCCAGCCCCTCGCCTGTCCACCATCCCAGACATTGCCAACTCTGGCCAAGGCATCACCCAGATACCCCATCTGCCCCCAGTCCACCTCTCCCACTTATTTTCTCTCATCCCAGTGAGCTTGGCCTCTGTCTCAGAAACTGCCTCTGCCTCCCACAGACCCACCTGGCGTTCAGTGAACGCTGCTCCTTTTGTTGTCAGTGGGTTCTTTCCCCAAAGTACCTTCGCTGCCCATTTTTCTTCACAGCCATGGAATATTGATGTTGGAAGGAAGCCTAGAGATAATTCCATTAGAGCTGGGGATATAGCTCAGTGGAATAAGCGCCTGCCTAGCAAGCGCAGGGTCCTGAGTTCAATCCCCAGTACCACCAAAAAAAAAAAAAAAAGAGATAATTCCGTTAAACCTTTCTTTTCACAGTTGAAGAAACTGAGGCCTAGAGAGGTGCGGTAACTTGGTTACATTGTTAGCTGGTAGCAAGTCAAGCCCAGCACACGCTCATACATATTTGCGCTGCGAAGGAATGCCTTTTGGTATATGATACCGCCCTGGTGACCTAGGGGCCCCACTGAAATTTGAGGGCTTGAGTTCACATTTTGACCCCACCTCTCCACTCCTATTATGCATTAAAGAAGGACAAACCCACCACTGTTAGCTCACTCTCCAGGACTGTGATCAGAAAAGCCTTGCAAACTGCGGTGTGCTAAGTGGTTATAATATTTATATTGTCACTGTTGTTTGGAGAAAGTGGAAAGAACTCCCATCCTGGTGAGAATCGCACATTTGGTCTGAATCTCGTAATTCATTTTGGTTTTCTGTTTCTGAGTGGAGAAAGCTGACATTTTCCAGACAGCTCTGGCTTTGGAGCGATCGAGACCCAAGGGATTCAGAGAGAATTTGTTCCTTGCCAGTTACCCCATGTCTTAAAGATGGTAGGGGTAGGAAAGAGTTTTCCATGGAGACCCTGAGCGCTGTGCTTGGTGAGGTTGAGAGAGCCGGGAAAGGTATCGGTGGAAGACAGAGAGAAAATCAGAGGTATCAGTAAGCAAAGCATCTGAATTTCTGCCTATTAATTTTTAGACCCACATATTAAAAAATGAAGTGTGTGGTTTTTGGTGCTGACCACGTAGAGGTAGCAATTCCCTGTTATTATATAACCTATGAGATCCCAATCCCCCATACGTCCCCTTTGTGAACAAATGCTAAATCCTTAGTGCTCAGGGGCCTGTGTAGGGTGCAAACTCAACCCACAGTCAAGTGAAAGGAGTTAGAAGTAGGGCTTTCCATCCAAATAACTGTTAAGGGTCCTAATTTAAAATGAATCAAGCCTTTCACCAGGCTCCGTGTTTCCCTAAATCAATTCGATTTTATGTAAACATTTATCTCTTTTGCACTTTTCCACCTACCACGCCATTCACACAATAATGCCTTGGTGAACACTAATGTTTTCACCAGATACTTTGGCGAGAGGAGGCGGGGGAGGTAAGGGGAGGCATGCACACACAGCGTGCATTATAAGGAGTAAAGTTGTCGCAAAACTTTCCAAAAATCAAGAGAAAAATGGGAACAAGTGCTCCATTTGGTTTTGGTAGGGAGAAAAATGTAAATTGCTACTGGGAGTGTCGGAGGGCAGCTATGCTGGGAGGTCGGGGCTATTGTTTGAAGGAGGCTTTTGCCAGAAAAGCAAGAGCTGTCTGTCCTCAGAGCATCTCAAAGCCTTGCACACAGCTGTAGCTGACTCTGATATGAGTGTTCCGGTATAGGAACGTTTCCCCTCCCAGAAAGAAAATGTTGAAATGGGCTCGATCTTTGCTGAAATCAAAGCCGTTCCCCCTGCTAACCACCAAACTTACTGCAGGCAGACATTTTGCTGTACCTTCAGAGGCTGCAGCAGGTTGCGGATTTACATACTGCAAAAAGCAAATGCTCAGCTAGCTGTTTCCTCTGCCATGTCCTTCTGGGGGTATCTCTAGTGGAGACCCCAACACCTTTATGGTACAGGAAGCCATGCCTGACCTCCCACCCACCTCATAACAGATCGCAAGAGAGAAGTGAAAAGCAGATGTTAGAATATAATGGGAAAATATTTAACTCTTACTTCCAAATTCACACCCAGTCTCGTTCATACATCACCACCGGTCAGGAACATGTTGCCAAACATTTTTTAGCGAGTAGGGAGTAAAGAGGGAGTAAATAGGGAGTTAAGAGTCTCGGGTACAGAACAGAATCTGAAGAGTCAATTCCTCTTCTCTGTCCTCTATCATTTACTGTTTCTGTTCTCATCTGTTTTTTTTTTTTTCCCAGTGACACATGCTGTTAATTGGTGCTCTCTTTAATTCTTTTGTGTGGTTGTTAGAAAATAAAAATAAACAGAAGCTCACAACTAGAGCGTTTCACCAACTGATGCTTTAAAATAGAATTTTCAGAAGCATTGTTGATTTCTACTTATTTTTGTTGGTATATCCCGGGGAAAATGTATATCTTTTCCTTTAAAGTTCTAATTCAAGGCATGGATGTGAGAGTTCTGAAGGGACTTAGGGACTGCGGTAAAATTTCGTTGTCATAGTAACAGAAAGGGAAATAGGCCTAGCTCACCTGGGACTTTAACACTGCAAAAGCTGGATTTTTTTTTTTTTTCTTTTTAAGGGAAAGGACTCTGCAAGCAAAATAAATGAAAAACTTACTGGATTTTGAAACAAAATCTCAAACTGGAGCTAGGTGAATTGCTGGAAAGGCCACTTTTGCCATATTTTTTTCCTTGATTGATGTGTGATTCAAGATACCCAGGTTTAAAATGAAACAGACCCTTTAGGAGAATACGGACTTCAAAATATATGCCTTGTAAACAATAAACTCCAACCATGGTTAGGGGCCTTTGTATTTTTCTAGATAATCTGTAGATGGTCTGAAAAAGACTCCTGCTTGTCATTAGTCAGAAATACCCAGTATGTACCCGTCCAGCTGACTTGGTCTTTGCATGGTCACAGACCGTTCTCCCGTTTTGTAGAATTCGCTGACACGGTCAGGCCGCCTTCAGGTGTAAGCCGGGGTGTGTGGCCAGTGGACAGCCACATACCAGGGAACCCTGGGAGTCTGGACCATGTCCTGCCACTTTTCACCCCAGAGCAAGACTTTCTGTACAGTAGGGGTCACTGCTGTGTTTGAAGCCTGTGTTTGCAGAGTGAGTGCTGTACAAACTCCAGGCCAGTGTACAAACCAGAGCCCAGCTTGTGAACTGCTTAACAATCCCCCACAGTGACGGAGAAGGGCGCGCTGGGCTTGCGATGGAAAACACTCAAATTTGCAAATTGCAGAGGGTCAGCTATGTTCCTTCCCAGGCAGGGCTGGCTGAAATTCCCCAGACCTGAAATACAATCGCTCTTCACATCAAATCTAATCGAATGCAGATATGGGTCTCCCTTAAAAATGTTTACTGAAAAATGTAACACATTGCTTTCTCTTTGCAGATTCTTTTTAAAATTTTTCCTCAAGTGCAATCAGAATTGTTTGAAAACAGCAGGAAACCCGAGAGACATGAGACGGTTTCAGGTAAGGGACCCTGGAGATCTCGCCTGTTCAATAAGTCATCTTGCTTTCTCTCTGCTCCCTCTTCTCTTTTACCCCTTACAACTGCTGCTCATGGACCCCACTAGTAATACAAAAGCAGACTGCACACGGTAGCCCTCCTCTGCCAGGACCGAGGGGTTCTTCGTTTTGTAGTGTTTAGGTTTTCTGCCTCCACTGCCAAAGCCCCGTGGGGCGAGGCACCAGCCCATGCTGGAGATTTGATTTTAGGCCCTCAGGCTGCCTCTTGCACACACAGCTGCCCATAGCAGGAACCGTGTTCTTGATATTCAGCCACCTTGGGAGTTTTCAAAGCCGCCTCTCTGTGTTTTCTGCAAGCAACAGCCTCTGTCTTCCTTCTTCACCGATTAACTATTCAGCGGTCTGTCCCCGAGCCTGTTGGAAAGCAGCAGCCCCAGCAGCCGTGGTCACTTTAAGACCGCAACGTGACAACAAGACCCACGGGACAGTGACCCAGCTGCCTGGCAGTTAAATCTGCCACTGGTTTCATCACCCTCGCCACTGATGTACTGAGGAGACGAGCTAATAAAAACACAGAGCAAGGCAGAGGCTGTCGGGTTGGAGCAAGTGCAGCCCCACTCAGCCCTCTTCCCGAAGCTGCGAAAGACCCACACATAATTCACCAAATGCCTTTCCTGCCGCTCGTCCCGCAATGAGCGCGTGGCACCTCCTTCTCCATTGAAAGATGGAGAAAGTGCTAAACAATGGCATGGAGCTTGAGACTTAGAAAAATTCTAGGAGCAAGGCAAGAGGTAGCGATGGTCAGCCCCGTGCTCCAGGTTGAGGAGGGGGTGTTCTGGAAGGTTACCGATCTTATCCTCCATCCCAGAAAGAAGGCGGTGTCTCTGGGAGATTGGTCATCTAACTCTGTCCCCCAGAGCATGGATATGGGACATGCTGTGGCTGCTGAGTTTATGATGTGCTGTTGCCTTCTTGAAATTCTTAGTTTTTGAACAAGGAGTGGTGCTTGCCTATTTTGCACAGGACTCCATGAATTATGTTTCTGGTCCTGCCTGTCCCTTATCAAACTTCTGCAGTGTGGCCACGGGCAGAGGTGTTTAGGAACCAAGCTACTCAAGAGTTAACACACTCAGTGGTGCAGCGCTTGCTTAGCAGCAAAGCTCTGGGTTCTGTTCCCAGCATCACAAAAGGAAATGGAGTTAACAAGGGCTATGGGCAGCCATGAAGCCAGTGAGCGTTACTTTTTGTTACAGTCATATTATATTTAACTCTATCAACAGGATACCTTTGAAAAAAAAAGTTGAGTCCTTGCCCTTTACTAGGCAGGTTCTTTCTATCACCCTGTTTTGTCACAGAAAGACAAATGAAGACACAAGCCGCCTTCCTTGGAGTCAGGCAGCAACACTGTACACAATGGAAATTCACTGGGCTCAGAACCTCAGACACAAAATTAAATAATTTTAGTCCAAAGAGGAGTAAAATGTTTAAGGAATCCCAGGGTGCCACAAGCCGTGAAACTTTACGTCATTTCTGGAAGAAGCACAGACAGTGACAGGAAGTAGGCAGTATGGGTGCCTTGTGTCACCCTACCCTTTACTACCACTTGCAGGGCTTTAAAGGTGAAATACTCCTATAAAGCGTGCAAAGCCCATACTGCAATGCCTTATTTTATTTCTCCCAAATTTTAGAAATACGTTCCCAGAACTAATGCACAATACCATTGCATCTACTACTTCTGTGCTTCCCTAAGTGAGTTTTTCTTTGTGCCTGAGTTTTTAACTGGCTTAGAATGGATATTGTAGAGATCAAAATGAGGGCAAATTCTCATCCTATGGGAACATGTTTCACTTGGGCAAGATGAGGGATACTGTACAAAGGTTTGTGGATTCTGTGATTGTCATCTCTGGGGTAAAGCTAAATCAATTGGCCATTTTGTTTTGCATTTTTTATTGGGGTTGAGGTAAAAACTCATGGAACGTTACAATCCACCACTTTAGCCACTCCGAGGTGTACAATCAAGTGGCTTTTAGAACCTTTGCAATGTTGCATAACCTCACCACTATCTCATTCCAGAGCATTTTCATCACCCCACAAACTTACTCCACGCCTTCTAATTGTTGTCTTCAGCTGCCAGCAACTATTAGTCTGCATTCTCTTTTTATGAGTTTGTCTACTCTGGGAACTCCATATAAATGGAATCCTGCAGCATGTACCCTCTGTTGTTCAACTTCTTTTACTCAGCATAAGGCATCCAGAGTTTGTCAGTGTGGTAGCAGGTATCCTGTATTATATTACTTTTTATGACTGAATAATATTCTCTTGTATATATTGCATTTTGTTTGCCCATTACTTAGTTAACAGACACTTTGCTTGTGTCCACTTTTTGGCAGTTGTTAATAATGCTTTTGTGCATATTTATGCAGAAGTTGTTTTTGTGAACATGTATTTTTAGTTCTCTTGGGAATACAACTACAAGTAGAATTTCTAGATCATACCATAACTCTATCATTAAATTTTTGAGGAACTGCCTGCCATGACCTGTGAAGCCAGCAGTGTCCTGAAAGGGGGTGATGGGAGATTAAGAAAAAAACAGACACGTACTAAAAGGAAAGCCAGGACCGGGTGGGACCTGACCTCTCTAATGGAGAAGCAGTGACAACCCAACATGGTCTGCATCTTTATTTATATACAATAAGTAGGGGGGAAGTAAGCAAAGGAGTCAAAACAGAAGGTCTCAGTGTTTTGCTGAGAACACTGAAAGTGAAACGCTCTCAGAGCTGTCTGTGCTGTAGGTAACAGGGAGGAACACCAAGGCCAGATGCCTGCTGGACTGGTTTTGCTCTCGCCCCAACGGCTTGTTTACATGACTCTCCGCTGGCTCAGCTGTGGCTCCACTGCTCCCCGTAACTGCCAAACTGTTTTCACAGCAGCTACAGCATTTTATGTTCCTTCCAGTCAGGTGTGAAGGTACCAACTTCTCTAATTCCTTACCAACACTTGTGATTTTCTGTTTCAAGACAAGAAAGTTTAGCCATCTTGTGGGGTAAAGTGGTATCTAGTTGTGGTATTCCTAAGGACTAACGGTGTTAATCATCTTTCCATGCACATATTGCTTATGTATACGTATTCTTTGGAGAAATGTCCATTTGAATCCTTTGCATATTTTTATACTAGGTTATTGCTTTTGGTTGTTGTTCAGTTGCAAGAGTTCTTCATATGTTCAGGACACTGGGCTTTTATCAGATATGTAACTTACAAGTATCTTCTTCCATTGCATGCATTATCTTTCATTTGCTGATAGTGGTCTTTGATGTACAAAAGAATTGGCAATTTTCATATTGTACTCATATTCCATTAAAATATAACCTTTGTGGAATGCTCTTTCTCGTAGAGAAGGCTCTGATATAACAGGATTGATTATTTGTGATAGTGACCGATGAAGAGACTTATATCCAATTTCAAGTATGAACCAAATCAGCGACAGTAGGTCATCATGATGGTGATGACAGGGATCTGAAGGGACCGTAAGTTTTAGGAATTGCTAGAATATATATGAGTATAGTAGTCACTGTTAACCATGTAGACAATTACTTCAATTGATTACTTTTATTATGGGATCAGACCTAAATTTAATGTGAAGAATTACTTTGTGAGGATTTGATTTGAATAGAACAGAAATACAAATGTTTCTAACAAAATCATGAACCCTTCTTTGTCACCTTTATCTTTTCCTCATTCCACAAACAGTGGTGAAACCTGAGCTCTTTTTCCAAAAAATGGTCAAATAAAACCAAAATAACTATGTAAAGGACAGTCTGAAGCCCGAACTAATCCCTAATTCAGTTTAAATTCTAAGTGTCATAGGACATTTTTTACATTATATTATATTACATTATATTAATTATATTGTGTGTATGTGTGTGTGTGTGTGTGTGCGTGTGTGTGCTCCAAATTCCTCTGAGAATCTGGTAAAATCTATAGTCTTTATTCCAAGAAGAAACTATGCTTAAAGTTTTGCTTACCATTTAAAGTTTTGCTTTCCAATTTCTGCATTAGTCTCCAATGCCTAGCACAGTGTCAGGCACTCTATAAGGCTCAGTGCATTAGTGAATAAATATTTAATATAGAAAAAGAAAAAGGGAAGGAAAGGTTAAGATTACCGAGTTAAGATTTCAAAAGTCCCCAGACTTTTGAAAACATCTGTTAGGATTCCATGGGCCCCTATCTAAAGACACGAAATCCATCTAACACCCAATGGACATCCTCCAAGTAAGTTACCCTTTCAGGATGGAAATCTGCCCATTTGCCCCTTTGCCTGATCCCTCCCTGGAACTCTGGGCTTCAAGTGCCATCTATCCCCAGATGATTCCTGTGTCCATATCCTCAGACTTCTGGAGCTGCAAGTGTACAGCGCTGCCTCCCTCCTGCGCATCTTCCCTTGGATGACTAATGAGCTCATATTTGACACAGAACTCAATGTTTACTCCCTGATTCATTTTCTCTTCTTTCATTGTTGAAGTGTCTCTTCCTCCTCCTAAGTATCTGTTAAGTCTATCTCTCCCTGCTAAAAAATTACGAGGGGCCCGTCTGCTCCTTCCCTGTCTAATCTATCCTCAGCTAATGCCAAGTTATCTTTTAAAACATGTCTCGAATACATCTACTGGCTAGGCACACAGAGCTCAGATTTTAAAAGATACAGTGGATAAGACCCTTTTAGTATCTTCAGACCAGGCAGTTTCCCTGCCACGTCCATGCCTGGAAGCTCCCACCAGCCTCCGCTGCTTTCTGTTCCATCTCGGAGCCTTGCACACGTTCACCCTGCTGCCTGAGGATGCTTCATCCACTTTCAGTTGCAACTCCTTGTGCTTCAGGACTGCACCTGCCTGTCTCTTCCCCAGGGACGCATTTTCTGACTCTCCCAGCAAAGCCGTTGGCTTCTTTGTTTGTGCCTCCACGCCATTCTCCAGGGACTCTGTTCTGCCACTTGTCACATTGTCTGGAAATTGTTGTTTGTCTCTTCAAGAAACCACGTGCTGCTTGAGGATAATGGGAGTTTTATTTATTTTTATATTAGTCTCCAACGCCTAGCACAGTGTCAGGCACTCTGTAGGGCTCAGTGCACTACTGAATAAATATTTAATATAGAAAAAGAAAAAGGGAAGGAAAAATTAAGATTACCAGGACCCCCAAAATATCTAAATGTATGATCACCCATGTAGAAAAATCACTTCTTTTCTTGAAATGAAGCAACGAGAGGAAACACTTAGATTAACAGCTCCATGAAGGAAAGGAAAAGATATCTATATGCAGGGTAAGCTGAGTGGCCCATGGAGTCACAATGAGCACCACTCCTTCTTTCTCTGCAGTAGGGATAGAAAACAGACAGTTATAAAATCCAGATGAAAATTAAGCCAGGAAAAGGAAGTCAGACACCATGTCATTTCCCACATTAGCATTCTTAGCAACAGTAAAAGTTGACAACAGATTATGACTCGTGGTTGCTCACTCATTGTCAGAGGTGAGGGACTGGGTCTGCTCCCCGGTCTTGGGGAAAACAGCAGTGCTTTCACCCCATTGTCCACACTCCCAACAGTGTTACCCAGGAGGCTCTGTGGGTAGGGGACGAGGAGGCAGAGGAAACAGAATAAGCATGTGATGTGCATAGCATAGGCCTGCTTCTCTGTGGTCTTCCAAGACCCGCGTGGAGACAGCAGGGCCCCATGTAGGGTCCTTGAGGTACCTGTTGGGAGTCAGCAGTGTAATGAAGCACGGATGGTGTGGCGCAAAATGATGCGCCTCTTCTAATAACAGCGAGTGTGGCTGCTCTTCCAAATGGTCCTTAGTGCCTTCTGCATTATCTTCTACAGTGTCAGCTGATCTTTTACTTCTAGGGTCCTGAGTACCAGGGTCTTACTTGCTACCCGAAGAGGACTGATTGAAGAAGACATGATCACTGCAGAGGGCTGGGGTGTTTCTTGTCTCACGAGCAGCCCCAGCTCTTACATTGGTCACTACGTCATTGCTAAGCTGAATACATGTCCAGCTGCTTAATCATTTTTAATGGGCCCTGTCATTCCAATGTGGAGCTTGCTTGAAATTAGGATAAAAATTCTCTCCACCGTTTACTGAGCTTTTCTGAGAAACTCTGTGATGTCTCAAATTCACCCTTTAAATGACTCCCTTTTTCACATGGGTCTACCAAAAATCATTTTTCATTTGGACAGAAAGCTGGGAGGGGAGAGGACCATGCAAAGGTCCTGCCAACCTCAGTCTCAAGAGAGAAGATGGCAACAGGAGGGGGAGGGCCCCAGTGTTTTAGAGGGGGGAAGGCATTTCTGGGCCAAGTGGAGAGGGATCCTGATGCTTGGTTGGTAACACATTGAATTGGTGTGGAGCATCTTGAGGTACACAGAGCAGCTGAGAGGAAGCGCTGGTACTTAACAAGAACATGTCTGCAGATCTGCCAGAGCTCCAAGGAAGAGAGGACATGCAGGGTGGCCTGGAAGCAAACCGAGGACACAGATCTCTCTGGGTGGGGCCAGACTGGCTGACATCCAGGGGGCAGCTGGACCACGTGACAGGCCTTGTGCCCGTTCCTGCAATGTGCCATGCCACAACTGCGCAAGAACGACGGGGAAATTAATGTCTATGACAGAGACACCTCGTCCCCACAGCTGGGTGTTCGCCACGAGCCTGTTTTACTAAGCATTGCGGGAGCAAAGGGCATGGCTACTCGCGTCTTGGAACAGGACCAAGATCCATCCAACAACCCCTTATGATTTTTTTTTTCAACCCCCAGCTCTTATATAAAACTTTTTAATGGCACCGCCATCTATTTTCCTTAAATAAAAAAAGTTGAATGTTTCTCTCACACCCGTTGGAGAGGGAAACGAGAGTTTAAATTAACTCCAAATGGTAAAAATTTAATACAGCACCAGCTGCCTGCAGGTTTCTTCAGTTCAAGTCTCTCGGTTTGAGTGCTGCCCCAGCTGCTCTGTGATCTCACCCACCATTGGAAAGTTGCTCTGCTACTGAGCAGCGCGTTTAAAGCACATAATGAAAATCGCTTGACTTATGGTCTCTCTGATCAAGGGGTGAATCCGTTATCTGGTGGTGAAACAAACCAGATAGTCCAAGTTAAGAAATAATAATTATCTTCTTGGAGTTAGAAAAAAAAAAACCCTGAGTGTCTAAGGGCTATCTGTGAGCTCCTTTGAGGTTTTCTCTGATCATACAACCTTCTGCCTTTCCTCCCTAGACTTCTGGTGTCTCAAATGGGTACAGGACCCAGACTGATACAGATTTTGATGGACTCACATAGAAAATGTGTTTTGAGCTTTTTATGAGAGCAAAGGGAGAGACAGAAAAACAGGGAGTTGCACAAATACCTTCTAGGAAAGGGTGTGCAAACTTCAGTTAGGTAGAAGCAAAGCTGAAATGCTCACGTGTTTTTAGGGGGCTCAGATTTGGCACTCAACCTCTACCCCTGAATCCACTGCTACAAAGTATGATGCAGAACTTTCTGGAATGTAGAGCTCCTTCATTCGGCAATGAGAAAGCATGGATTGCTTAGCTGCCCCTGGGCCAATGGGCTTCTGGTTGCTGACGGATGACAGGTGATTGCCAACGTCTGCATGGAGGAGTCTGGAGGAAGAGCGCGGTGGGCTCAGGCATCTGATATATTCTACGGCTCCCCTTGGCTCCCTAAGTTTTGCTGGTGAAATCCTGCCCTTGTCTGTAGCATCCTTGTCTCTGGCACGCAGCTTAGGTGGGAAAAGCAGTGGACCCAGCGGAAGGAAATGAGGGAGGGGCCAGTGTCTCTGACCTCGGAGATGAGGGGAGATTCAGAGTTGTGAGCACATGAATAAAGTTCAGGCTTCTGCAGTGCCACAAAAAGTGGATTTACAAAACAGCACTGTATATTCAACTGGATTTTCAAAAGCAAGTTCTAATAGGTTCATCCTAAAGCTCAATTTGCCAAATATGCTGGCAGGAAGTTCTTAGGCATATGACTCAAGGTTCTGTTGACTGCAGTTTCTTTTAAAATGTACCAGAATAACCCTCTCCATCACTTCAAGTTGTGTAACTCAATCTTTTCAGTTCTTCAAGGCCTTTGTCAACGTTTGCTTTCCTGATGAAAATGTCTACTGCTGCTTTTGGTTCTGGCTAACTCTTCTCATCTTTGGCCCCTGGCGTATTCAGTGGTCACATAGCTTAGTCCTCAGTGATCTAGTACTGAGCAGGAATATTTTCTGATTATGTCTGGTATTTTGTTCTGCTTCATCAGCTCCATGGCAAGCTGCCCCTGGCAGTAACAGTGTTTTCTGGAATCCTCCAGTGAGGATAGCACAGTGCCTGGGAGACTCCATAAATACCCAATGCCAATAGAAAGTGGTGGCACAGGGCTATAATCCCAACACTCTGGGAGGCTGAGGCAGGAGGATCAGTTCTAGCCCAGCCTGAGCAACACAGCAACTTAGCAAGATTCTTTCTCAAAATTCAAAACAAGATTTTTGAAAAGGGCAGGAGATGTAGCTCAGGGCCAAGTGCCCATGTTCATTCCCCAATACCACAGCAGGGGAGAAATTTTCTTGACTTATTGCAACATAGCATTATGCAGTTACTTAAAAAAACATCTTCCCAGGAGTTGTACCATCCATGCCAGGCCCCTCCTCACTTGGTGTGACCAATCCTAGAAAGCCGATATCTGTCTCTATGATGACCAACTTTGTGTTCTATTTGGGTCTCGACACTTCACTGAACAGAAAGTTTAGCCTTACAGAATGTGAAACAACCACTATTGCTAAGAATTCTGGGAACTCTTTTTTTTTTCTTCAAATGACAAAATCCGTGCTTGTGGGGTATACGTTTAAAGATATTTTGGAGACTGTGGAGTCCAGTAACAAAACAAAAAATCTAGGCTTTAAATCTGGTTTGAGAATATGATTTATGAATAGTGATAGGGAGAAGCAAATTTCAGTAGCCAATTTGTTTGCTGTTAACCTGGGTTGAATTAATCAGGGCTTAGATACCACTGTCATTAGATTCCTCCCAGTTATGAGTATTAGCCAGTGCATTAAAAAAGCCAATGTGTATTTCTTCTCACTAGGTTGCCCACCATGGCCAGAAGTCTGTCTTGATTTTCTCTGTCGTTTCAATGGTCTCAATGTCTCTTTCCTCCTTTTACAGGTGGAAAATAAAATCCCACATAGCAGTTATGCTTTGGGAAAGCTGAAATAACATATATAGCAACTGAATAGTTATAAGGGAAAAGCACATCATGAATTTAATTCCATTTCCAGATGTAAAAATGTCATAAAGATTTTTTTCCACACTTGGCAAAATAGCAGGAATTTTCAAGACCATTTTATTTAGCTGGGTGTATGCATGTTCATAAGTATGGTATCAGAGAGTCTTGATACTGAGTGTGCTATAAATGCTATGTGTGATAGCTTTACTGGGGCCCCACACTGAGCGGGGTGGTGTATGACCCTTGCAGGAATGGCAGGAACCTGTGTTTGACTAATGGAAGAATTTAGTGTGATTTCAGAGCAAGGGTGCTGATCTGTACACAGAGGTTTGTGACTAACGTAATTATTCCCTACTGACTGCAGACAATGGAACTGTCGTCTGTTTCAAAGAGAGGATCATTTAGCATGTAGTCATTCCCCACATTTTTCATGCTGACTTCTTTTATTACCTTCCACGTGTGAGACTTGGGGTCTTTGTAGGGACACCTGAGTATGAGCTGATGAAGGCTAACAGGAAGCAGGGAGTGAGCTGGCTGTTCCTCTGGCTAAGTAAGTCAACTAAATCATATAGTTAGAACTTGGAGAAGAATAAATAAAACCAACCACACAAGATGTGGTGTCTCAAAAACCCAAAGACATCCCAGTGTTGTATGTAAACCTTACCCACAGGTGGGCATAGGTTAGTTTAGTAAGAGTTCTTTACCATGTTCCATCATTCTGTTAGCAAAAAACCACTGCACTATTGAAAAATTCACTGTATGGGCAGATTAATGCATGTGTCCACCTAAGGGTCCCTCCCACAGTGGCCTTTTATGAGCAGGAAAGAGCTCTTTACAACTCAGCTCCTGCTTTGTATAAATTATTAGGGTGAGAGATGTGGGAGAACTTTTGGGTAATAAAAAACAGAATTTGAGAAAGCCAATCAGTTTTCGTGAGTATTTTTAGCAGACCATTAACATACTTATAGATTATGTTTTCCAGAAATTTCTTGTACTTTCCAAGTGGAGATACAAATGTTTCGTATGGATTTCTCTTTCCGCAAACACTGCCTTATCGTTAAAAGACTCAAAGCGAAACCTATCATGGTCACTTCCCACTCAGTCTGTATTTACTGAGCTGGCTTCATAAAAAAATTAGAGACCACAATCAAAACAAAATAAGGACTGGCAAAGACTACTTTCACTTTTAAAAATGCAAGCAATTTCAATTGATCCTGACGCCTCTTTCTTGGAAACTGGGCTTAAAGGTATCTCACTGTGAGTGAATTGCTCATTGCTTTTGTGTGGAATCAAAAGGGATCCATTGAGGAAAGCTGTCACCTACAATGACTTAGTGCTGAGATCTGCAGGGTTTGCTGTTGGAGCTTTGAGCTGCAATACAGATATATCAACTATGAGAAATAAATGAAAGTTGTCACTGGTGTCAGCAGCAAAACCTGGGGTCCATCCCTCACAAATTATGGACATCTGTATTCCTAATTGGCATTCTTTCAGGCTGTGCCAGCAGAATGGCAATGCCAAGAGTGTCTGACAGCTTTAGAAAAGACGAGGTATCAGGTTTAGGAGACACTGATGAAGCATAGAAATTCTTTTGTATGCAATCCGCTCTGTATATTTGTTATAACGTTGGCAGTTTTTAGTTGCAGGTACTGCCAAATGGCACCTTTGATCCATACTAAGTTTGCTACTTTTTAAGCAGGTCGCTTTATGATCTTAGGAGAACAAGTGGTACTGATGGCTACATGACCAGAGGACCATTGGTAAAGATACATACAAATAGTTAACAAGGTAATGGTAAGAAATGTTGACCTTGATTTGTTTAGCTAAGATGTAAAGATTTTTGAAGGTCAAAGGTGTCCTTGTGTAGTGTTTTGGAGTCTAACTGTGGCTGACCCTCTAACATTAAGCTGCTGTGGCCTGCAGTTTTGAAGAGTGAAGCAAACCAGGGGGAAAGCGAGAAGGGGGAGAGAACAGGAAATGGAGTGAGGTGTTTCAGGAAGTTGTCAGGGGTTGACTGATTGATTCCAGATGGGAAGGGTCAGCCTTCATGACCCAGGAAATACTCACTAGGGGAAAGAAGTTGGCTTGTGGAAGGGGAAGGCCTGGGAGTGAGATGATGTTGGAATGCACATTCCACTTCCTTTAGACTTAAAACATTCAGTAATTTTAACTTCTCTGAATAGAATAATATCAATGTTGTCATCATTCATCAGAAAACAGTGAAGGAAGTTAAATTCGAAGCTTTGACTGAACTAAATGTATCTTCACCTCCATAATGTAGTTGGTTTCTTCCAGAAGTGGAGAAAATGACTAAAAGTCACCATCTAAGTAAGCATTTCCATGTATTGGAACAACAGCCCAACAGATCTGAGTTTGTGTGGTGGAGTCTGTGAATTAAAACCATTGCATTTTGCAAATTCAGTTTAATTGGCAGGCTCTTAGGTAGCTCATAGCCTAGGATATTTGGAATATGAAAAACTAGAACTTGAGCTACAAACTTATAGATGTGTGTACATACACACATATGCTGCACATACATTTGGACATAATTTAAAATCTTGTAATAAATTTTGCAGACACTGAAATAATTCAGGTTAATTCCCTTGCTGTCATGAGAGGCCAGCACTAGCCAGCAAGAGATTAAAATTTATTTCCATTGTTAATAGAAAATAATGAAGTGCATCTGAGCCACCAGGGTATGTCATTCGGGAAATGTTCACTTTGGAACTAAGTCTCACTCCACCCAAATGGACAATGATGAAATCTGCTGGCTCATGAGAGCCCCATATTTTGTGGCAGGAAAGCATGAGGAGTGTTAGCAGGCAGCATGACAAGAAACTTGTGCAGTGAATTAGTGTTGCCTCACGGAGAAGGTGCCTCACAGTCACATAAGCCTCAGACTGAATGGGGTGCCCCTCTTTGCCGTGTGCCTAGGACAGTGTGTTAACCACTGATGCCTGGCACAGGCTCTCAGTGTGCTTTGGGACTTTTCCTTTGTTTTGTTTCCCAGAGACAACAGCCAGGCCCATTCGCACATGTAACTGTGATTCCGCTTCTTTCCCCATTTATCCTAGTACTATCAGAAGATAAGTGTATACACAGGTGATGCTTTTCAGCATCCATGTTCACCTTAACCCTGTGACTAAGCAGTCCAGTCTCTCCCTTTGCCTGTGACACAATCTTATACTTTGCTACAATCACTCTGATAAGAACTCGTGCCTTGGTGTGTTTGCTGAGAGTGATGGATGTCTCCCTTTTACGCTTGCCACTGCCTGATAGGAACTACCTAGCACTTTTCACAGATGCTAATATGTTAACATGGACACAATTGAAAACAGACCCAGAGCTGGACAGGCTGCATCCCTTGAATTGTGGGCAATTATATGGGTGATAATTTTCTGAATGACAACTGAGGTTCCTTTAAGATTGTTCTTTGAATCCCCTGTCATAACACCTGACATGTAGTAGGAGCTCAGTGCCTCTCTGTTGAGCTGAATGATTGAAACTTATGTCTACATAAAATTTCATGTATGCTGTATCACGTCCATGGGGTGATTTGTGGACTCATGGGTCTTAGGGATTCTCTCCAACCTATGATGTCACAAATATTTTTAAAATGTTAAAAGATGCTGCAGAGAGCTGTACTTGGCTAGGGGTGGGGAAAGCGCCATGAAGGGTGCTGCTTTGTAGGAAGGGACACAGAAAACTTTCTGAGGGATATGCTATTCTACATTAGGAGAGTGGTATAAATTATGCACGCAAATTTTACCTGTAAAAACCTCCTAAACCTATGGTCATCATAACCTTTATATGGAGGAATGGACAGTGATATGGATGAAGTGAAATCAATAATAATTTGACAGGTCTTGTGTGTGTGTGTGTGTGTGTGTGTTTGAGACAGGATCTCGCCATGCAGTTCAGGCTGGCCTTAAGCTTACTTTGTAGCTTTGTAGCTCAGGCTGGTCTCGAACTTGCAACGATCCTCCTGCCCCAGCCTCCTGAGTGCTGGGATTACAGATAATTCTTGAGGTCAGATGATGGATGCTAGGAATTCATTAAGGCAGGATCAAGTCCCCGTCCTCGCCTCCTTTATTTAAATATGGCGCGGTAGAACAACGGCAAACAGAACATCAGCAAATCACATTTGGGGCATAGGCAGGAAGAGTTCTTCTAGAACATGTTTCCTCATTATGAACCTATTTGATGACCTTCCTCAAACGGTCTGTACCTATGTACGCCCTGTTTTCTTGAAGACAGTATCACCATGTGAGAGTGATATGAGCTGAGAACTAGGCTTCTGTGTGGGTTGGCTGACCTTTTGGGGTTCATTCTGTCCATGGTAGGTGGACTCCCTGTGGTCCCCCTTTGCTGATTTCTGCCTCCTGGAACTTCTTCCATGCCCTGTGCTCAGCACACATGGCAGAACTCAATTTTGATACAGTTCTGTTTGTGCTCTTCCACAAAGCACTCTGAGGGTAGGGGTCATGCCATGTAACTGCCACTGCCTGGCCCCTGTCTTCCTTTCTAGAACCTTCTCAGGGCTTGGACCATGGGAAAATCCCCTCTGTCTTACTGCTGGTCCAACAAGGTAGCAGAGAGGCAAATAGGACAGAATGCATGCTAACCCACCGGATACCGAGCACTCTCCTGAACGCTTGACAAGCATTAGCTCAGCTTGTCCTCATTTTATCTCATTCAGCCCTGTGTGATAGGGAGCCTTGTTTATATTTTTAGATAAGAAAAATTGAGATTTGAAAAAGTTCAATAATTTGTCCACAGTTTCATACTAGGAAGCAGCAGCCAGGGACTTGGATTCAGTTCTGACTACAAATCTTTACTCTTCCAAGATTCCACACCCACCTCCTCCGTGTCCTCCAGTTAGATACTAAATGTCCCATGTTTGCAGTGCTGAATTCCAGGAACCTTATCATTTCATCATTAGTCCGCACTTCTCTGCCACCGTTCCCTAGTGGGTGGGGACACCCCAGCATCCCCATGCCCAGTGTGAGCTCAGGACATGTTCAGAATGCTAGAATCAGTTCCTGAGCTTGGAGCTCAACCTTTCAGTGACCTTGGTTGCGTCTTAGTTCCCAGATTGTTGCATGCTCAGTCAGCACCTTAGGACTGCAACCCAAGACCCCACTGGGAATGACAGCCCAGTCCTTTGATGGAGAACCTGGTTTCTGGAACCAGCAGGCAGAGGGCCAGTTCCCCCCACTTCATGACAGGGGCAGAACTTCCCCAAGTTCTGTCCTGACTCCCATTTGCCACATGCAAGAGTAGCAAAGGGAATCCTGATGTGTTCGCTACTTTCTGTGAAACTAACCCCAGCGCCCACCCCACCCCTTTCACCTTGACGCAGGTTGTGTTGTCAACTACAGTGAATGTGGATGGACATGTGCTGGCCGTTTCCGACAACATGTTTGTTCATAACAACTCCAAGCACGGACGGAGGGCGAGAAGGCTGGACCCGTCCGAAGGTAGGGCTGTCCAGGCTGAGCACAACAGGTGAATGCAGTTCTACACACAGCTCCTTGTTAGAATTTCAAATTTATGTCTTGATACTCAAGTGCAGAAAGTACACAAAGCCATGTGTGTCTGCAAGCACTGCTGTAAACGCTGGCTGCAGCCTGCTCTACGGTAAGCCACACTCAGTGCGCAGCCAGGGCCCCGCTCTGTGGCTCCCATTTCCTTCCATTCTGCTCTGCGTTTTTCTATTTTTGTGAGACGAGCATTTCAGGCAAGTGTAGGCCTATGACATCTTAGTTAAACAGGACCTTTACAGTGCCAGACGTGTATGAATAAGTGTCAGCTGTGTTCTTAAACAGATTGTGGGCAAAACAAAACAGTGTGCAGAATGAAACTGACACTAATTGACTTTTGTTTGCTTGGACAAGAAGAAATCATGGGCTGCTCTGGGTAGTTTTCCAAGTGCATTAAAGTAATTAGAAATACTGGTAACTGTGAAACTTCAAGTTGTCCAAAAAATTAAAGCCTATCGATGAACATAACTGACAAACCTAACGGAATTGCATCTCGTTTGTTCGCTTTCCTTCCGCTCCTCTGATTCACGGGTGCTGGAAGACCTTATACAGCTGGAAGGCCAGATTAGGCTAGTACTGAGTGTTGTGTTGTGCCCGCACTGCCCACCAGGTATCCACCTCAACTTGGCCCTTAAAGTATATCTCATATCATTTTAAATAGGAATTAATGAACTGAAAGAAAATGATTGAATCAGTAAAGAATTTGGAGTGGTGTTAATTCTCCCACAGTGGGCACTGAAAGGGGAGAAGAAAATCCCAGAATTCAGAGCTAGGAGCCCCTCGAGTTTCTTTTGACTGATTGGATGTGATTGACTGGCTGTTCAAAGGGGGCTCATGTTTTTGGAGTCCTGCCAAAGTTCTCCTCCACCTTTGACCCTGTCAACTTTGGAAATGGAGTGATGGATTGACTTTAGTTATGGCCTGAAAACCATATTGGGTTCCTGTTGGGATGTAAAGTCCAGAGGCCTCAAACATGTGGAAGGAGGGAGGAAAATCCTTCCTAGAAAGCAAGGACAGTGGTTAGAAATTGTCCCACAATACAGCTAAAAAAAAAAAAAACCTAAACCCCAACAACTTTGACTATGATAGATTTTTCCTTGTCCTTCTCTCCCTAGCACATTACCAGGCCTTATAAATCTTAGCATCTTGGAGCCGAGGAGGTGGGGAGAGAAAAGGGATTTACGCTTTTCGAGTGTGATCAACTTATAAAAATATGGGCAAAACTAACAGAGTTTTGAAAACACCCCTTGCACAATTAGCTAAGTGTTTCACTTTTTTCCTGCCTTATGGTCAACTCATTAGGCTTTAATGACATGGTAAAAAAAATCAACAACCAATTAGGGAAGGATGGAAAGTCAAAGTCAACTTATTAGAATGACCAACAGCTTTCCAGGAGAGCCCATTCCCCAAACTCCAAATTTGTATCAGTAAAGGAAAGAACTGACTGTTCCTTTCCTATCTTTGCAGCTACTCCCTGCATCAAAGCCATTAGCCCCAGTGAAGGGTGGACCACAGGAGGGGCCATGGTCATCATCATTGGTGATAACTTCTTTGATGGTCTCCAAGTGGTTTTTGGCACCATGCTTGTATGGAGCGAGGTAAGCCAAGGCAACTTGCCTGACCAATCTCCTTTGGTCCAAAGATTGTTTTGTACTGAGGAAACCAGTACATAATTCCTGATGTCTGCGCTGCATGAACATGCTGTACTGAGTACCTACTATGGGCCAGCCACAAAGGATAAGAAGACACAGAAGTCATGATCACTGCTGGGAAAGATTCTTTCCTCAAAAAGACAAGTATTGACTACAGTATTATAGAAAGTTCTGGAAAATTAGAAAAAGTTTAGCTATGGGGTTATTAAAGAATAGTGAAAATTATATTTTGAAAAAAAATGTAATGATGCTAGAGAAGGGCTACATTTGCCCTATGATAGAAAAAAATACAACAACAATACCTACGCCTAGGCAGGCTCTAATTCTGTGATGCATGTGGATAGCAATGTACTAGAGATGCCAGATATTAACATTGGTTATCTTTGGGTTATGCAATGTTCTTTTTTCTTTCCATATTTCTCTAACTACACAATTTTCTGAATTGGGTATATTTTACTTTTGCAATCAGTAAAACACATTACTAAACGATAAGTAACATTGCTAAGTTGGGCTTAGAAATTGCCAAATCAATATCCGAGACCATGTGCAGTGTCCTTGTGATGGCTTGTTTAATAGGTATTTCATTTTCTTGCCTGTTTGTTCCCCAGCTAATAACCCCACATGCTATCAGAGTGCAGACTCCTCCCCGGCACATCCCTGGAGTAGTGGAAGTGACATTATCCTATAAATCCAAACAGTTCTGCAAAGGAGCACCAGGAAGGTTCATTTACACAGGTAGGTAAAAGAAATGCTTTGCTCTAGTTCTGTCTCTGTGCTTTATACCTACTCCAAGTTTTGAGGTCTTCCCAGTAGTGTGGGAAGAATTGGACAGCATGATAGGCACTGAATGAAGGAAATGTAGACTCACTTCTAGGTTTGTATTTTACTCAAGCAACATTTGCCTGGTCTGGATGATGGGCCTGACATCTCATTTCAGAAATACACCCTTACAGATTTAGTCCTGCTGGCAACACACTAGGACAGTCTCTTATCCAAACAACAGACAAAAACAGTCTAAATTGTTGCCTGTAAATACATTTTCTTGAAAATGACTCAAGAAAGTGGCCCAATTATGTTGCAAAGTGGTGCAAAGTATTTTATAACATTATGAAACTTAAAACTCAACTATTGGCCCAACATTTATTGGGTTTCTACTTTGTAGCTACTGCCTTTTCTAGAGGGGAGGTACAGGTAATGCATAAAACATGGTCCTTTCACTGTTGGAAGTTTAGAAACTTTGGGAAGAGAAAGTTTGTAGTGCACAGGGCAGCTGGAGAATTTGAAAATTTAAAGTGCGTGACATTTCCAGTGGATAGACTGGGAACTTCAGGAGGAGAGAGTTTAGGGTGGACAGGGTAGGGGGATGGGGTCTCAAGGAGGTCGGGGCAACTGACTAAATTTATGGCTGGGGAGGATGTGGCTGGGCAAAGGAGAGAGCAAGGAAGGTTGTGAGCCTGGGAGTCCCATGTGCACAGGCAGCAGGTGAGATGGACTTGTACAGGAGGCCGGGAGGGTGGGTCAACAGCTGACCATGCGCTTAACAAAACTTGGTCGTGTCTTAGTGCAGACGAGGGAGAGGACGGAGGAAACCAGAGGAACCACTGTGCCACTGGGAGCCATTAGGAGCCACGAGGGCTCCTAATGAATACTCTAATCCCCGTTGTTTTTAAATGAAGAAAGCAAAACCTTGTAAGGAAGGGCAGTTGGACTTTCTGTGGCAGGACATACGGAAGGCACCAGGAGTTCCTGTGCTTGGGCGAGCACTGTGAAGGTATTATCTTAGGACAAGCAAGTGCTGTTGATGTAAAGACAGAATGATGGGTGGAGACCAAGCAGGAGGTCATATTTGGAAAGGGAAAATAAGGGGTCTAGAGAAAGAATCAGGTAAACCAAGAAAATATAGGAGACACAGTATACATTTTTAGTGCCATTTTGTTGTATGTCTTGTACTCTTTTTTATTTTTTTGTAATGTAATCTTGTTTGAATCCAGTTCCTGTCTCATGTTAAAGTGTACATATCTGAGTAGAGAGAGATTAGAAATAGATGGGGGGATAATGTTCAGGTAGATTCATTTAACATTTTCTCCTTTGCATTTGCTCTCCTCAGATAAGCACATCTCAGGTGTTATTTTTTTGGTGGGTGGAAGTGTCTACTGCAGTCACAATAAGTCCCTGCTCTAGCTCCCACTCATTCCAGGTAGCATTCAGGACATGTCTCCATGAGTAGCATGACTTCAGTCTGGGATACAGAAATGAGTAGGCCAAGTCCCCCGTCTTGATGAAGCCTACACTCTAGAGGAAGCGGCGAGTGGCCAGGAAAACAGGTGCTGCAGTTTCAGGGAGTGAGAAGTGAGGGAAGGGGCTCTTGGGCAGGATGGTCAGGGAGGCCTCTATGAGGAAGGCACAGTGAGCAGAGACCTGAGTGGCAGGAAGGGACAGCTAAGGGATTCTGTCCCCTTTCACTGCTTCTCTCCCTGCCCTCCAACAGTTCCTTCACACTTCCTTCTCGCCATCCTGGGGACTCCTTGGCGCTATGTTTTCTGCCTGGCTCACTGGCGTTCACTGCAGCAGTGCCTGGGAAGTCCATGGTTTGGTTGTGTGTGTGAGGGCAGCATCCTCAGCAGAAATCACAGCAAGACTGCAGAGCAAGCAGTGGGAAGGAGCCTGGTGCCCACAAGGCAGGATGCCAGTATGACCAGATGGAGGGGGTGGGCAGGAGAGCAACGGGAGATGATCAGGAAGGGTGGGGCAGGATGCTTTCCACACAGAGCTTCGGGTCTCTCTAGGGCTTCAAAGACACCTCTTGGACATGGATGATAGGTCTGGCCTGTGAGGAGCTAGGTGCTGTAATAACTGGCATGTTGCAACTACCGTGCAACTCTCTATGGAAATAAAGAATGACCTCAACTCTGTGTGGGACTGTGGACCTTTGGAACCTCTCTCCCTCTGTGTGTGTGTGTGTGCGTGCGTGCATGCACGCATATAAGTTTCCTCTAATGCAGAGGTTCCACTCTTGGCTGTACTTTAAGACAGCCACACTTTGGCTGGACCTCTGACCAATTAGACGCAAATCTCTGAATTCATATGTTCATTGAACAAACATATGCACAAAGAACAAAACCAGTATCAGTATACCTCTAGCACCTTACAGTTCTAGAAGAGAGAGCTGCTTCCAGTTTATGATCATTAGGTTAAGTCTCACAAGAGATGTAAATGCAAGAAAGCTTGTCAGGATGCTAAGCAAGGAGTGACTAACCTGGGGAAGTCAAGGAAGGCTTCATAGAAGAGTTACAAGTGCAGCGAGAGCTTAAAGCATAGCAGGGGCTTTCCAGATGAAGCAGAGGAGGCTGTGGTTAATAGTTCTTGGAAATACCGGGCCTAGCAAAAGAGGAGCCTGTGTAACTATGAAATCATGTTGTGATAGATGTTGTGTTGGATGGGACTGTGCAGTCTGCTGAGGCTCGAGGGACTCCCACATGGAGAATGTATGTGCAGGTGTGCCCACCTAGCTCAGCACTGTGCTAGGTACCGGGTGTACTGGGGCCACATCAGACAGGCAGGACAGCATCTTCCTACGCATTATGACACAGTGATGGACGGCAAGGTGGACCCCCACACTCCAGCTTCAGAGTGCCTGTACTCACAGCTACATTTGCCTCCCCAGTAGTTTTTTCCCCTTCTTATAAGATGGGCTGCCTATCTTATAGGTAAGATCTTACAGATGTTATAGGTCTTAAGCTGCAGAGGGGACTAGATGACACCATGCATGGAAACAGGGGTGGACAGGTAAAGGTTCAACAGCTAGCTCTCCAGGGAAAAGGAAGGTATAAAAAGAAACGTTAGGTTGTAGCATTTAGTGATTTCCTTGATGCAAATAATCTTGCCATGGAGATTTCAAAAGACTGTGTCCCATCAACCTGCTGTCACTGTTGCTGGAAACGTCTCACAAGCCAGTACACGGAAAGCACCTGAGATGGAGCGTGGTAGGTTGTGAGTCATGTTACATCCAAAAAGTGTCCATCATCAGTAGTGCTTTTGCTATCACCCAAAATGCATCATTGTAGAGACTGATTTGAGCAGGGATTGTACATGGAATGAACACTTAAATGGAGTCATGCAGGATGTTGGGAATAATATGTAAGGGTAATTGCAGCATCTTAAACAGAGAGGACAGGGAGAATTCAGAGCTGTTCAACAGAGGAAATAGCATGTGCAAGGGCCCGGGGGTGGAAAAGAGCATGTGATATATTTGATGGTCACCACCAAGACAAAAGTGATGAATTCAAGAGAACCTAGGAACAAACTGGAAGGGAGGAGGGTGTACATTCCACCCAGACCTGTTTTCTCAGCTCCTGTCCAAGTACCTTGAGTAACTATGGGAACATTACCGTGGTAAGATTTGCCTTTTAGAAAATCATCCCAGATGCAGTGCCAAGTCAGTGTGGAGGCAGAGAGGTCAACTGGAGGCCAGTGTGGTGGCGTTGGCCAGAAATGCTGGTAACTGCCTAGAGCACTGGTGGAGGGGACAGGCAGAGGTGGGTGATATTTAGGAGGCAGCAATGTCAGGACTTGAGGATTGATTGGATGGGGTGAAGGGGGAGGGGAGGGAAGGGAATGATGCTCAGGTTTCACAGTTGAAAAATTGGGTGGGTCTAGTTTAGAAAGTGATTCTTTTTTTGAAGGTATAAAGTGCTAAGGGAGTTCAGAGGAAGGGCAGAATACTTCCAGCTGGTCCAAAGGGGGAAGACTTAATATTATAAAGATGCCGATTAATGAATAAACTTAACACAATGCCAATCAAAATACTAACAAAATGTTTAGGGAAACTTTACAAAGCTCACCTGGGAAGGTGCTAAAATGGAATGCTTGATTTTGAAAAATGAGAGGGCCTTGCCCTATCATGCATTAGAATCTACTTTATGTTTCAACAATTAAAAGAATACGGGGCTTTGCAGGAACCCATGGGAATGGGATGGAACAGAAGAGAAAGATTTAAACATAACCTGTGTTTGCACACACTGAGTTTGTAAATACTCAAGTACCAGCGTGGCAAGGCACCATCTCTGGTTGATGTGGGGAAAAAAGCATATTTACCCCATGTGCAAGGCCAACTAATTAAGTAGTCAGATGACAAAGTTTGGTTTCTAATTTCATGTCATAAATTAAAGTATAATAAAATATTTCTAATAAAATGCAGGCATTTCAAAAGATTCTAGATGTAAAAACATTATCTTGAGTCTTTCTCACCTTGACACTTATAACAGAGACCATCAAGCAGAAGATGCAATTACATAACAGAAAAATTTTGTATGTCAAACGACCAGGTACAAAATCAAGAGGAAAATAACAAGCTGGAAACATATTTGCTCATTGGGCTGCATCATCCTACAGATGAAGAGATTCATTCTTTACAGCAAAAATTTATTTTATGCCTATCGTTGTCACCTGCTACATGACCCATTGTGGATATAAAGAGGAAAATTTCAGATAGCTTATAAATGGAGAAAAGGACAAATACCAAAATGGAAAGCTGGCAAGTAACATTAGGAGTTAATTCAGGAAGGAATACAGTTAAATAATAAGCAGATAAAA
Organism: Dinomys branickii; assembly: GCA_004027595.1. NCBI lineage: Eukaryota > Metazoa > Chordata > Mammalia > Rodentia > Dinomyidae > Dinomys > Dinomys branickii. The sequence continues at coordinate 50,414 of PVLD010005550.1, forward strand.
ATTTCCAGGTACATGAATCAAGTAAATGAAAATGAAGGCAACACGATTACCACAAATGTTTCTTTATCCACTTTATTAAATCTTTATCCAAAAAGAGTTTTTAAAAAGATATGAAGATATCCATGCTGTCAAAATCAGCAGGTAAGGGCTCCCTAACACACTGCAGTAGGATGGTAGAAGGCTAGCACAGACCCAGTAAGTTGATGGTGTAGGCTTGAAGACACATGTGCCTTTGACCCAGGGACTCCACTTCCAGAAATGTATACCCAGGAAATAATTGAATTTGCCCGAGGCTGTTTACTGAAGCACTATTTATGGAAGTGAAAAATTAAAAACATCCTTAGTGTCCATTAGGGGAGTCATTAAATAATGAAACATCTTTACACTTATGAAACATTAAACAAATGCCACAGATGGATATTTATTTATATGAGAGACACTCATGATGTAATCTTTTAAAAGCTTAAAAGCAATATGCACAGTATGAGCCAATTTTTATATTTAGGAAAAATGAACAGCTTTACAGAAATCCAAGGATAAAAGCCTTTGTACTTGGTGTGAGCAATGGTGGTTTCTTGATGTTGGTATTTATAGTTTTTCATGCTGCTTATGAGTCTATTATTTTCTCATAAAATTAAATAATTGTGATTAAAACTTAAGAGCATAAGCTATGATACAAAAATGAATGTGACACATGTTGAAAGACCGAAACGGCACACACTGGTGAGCTTGGCCTTTCAGGCACAAAGAAGCCCTTCCCAGCTGGCTGGTCAGGGAAGCTTCTTCCAGGAGGCTGCCTTTGCTGGCAGACACTGGACGGTGAGTAGGGTTGGAAGGCCAGGGTCTCAGGAATTAGTTCTTTCACAACTGCAGAGAAACTGGAAGTGCCAGTGCTCTCAAGGACGGTCTAGAGTCTGGTCCCTGTCAACGAAAAACTTCTCCTTTGAGGTCCCTGGGCCCGATGCAACTCAGGATGGTGGAGACAGGCAGCTGAGGGCTCCCACAGAGGGCTCCAGGACCAACAGGAAATGGGTTGGGGGCCTGATGTCTTTCCTGTGAATGGACAGCACCAGCGGAAGTGAATATAGTCTCACTCAGATGGCTGGACAGGCAGTGGCTTCTTCCCTCACTTGTGGAATGGATGACCCTGCTCTATCCTGATCTGAGTCCTAACTCCACTTGGCTCCCAGAGTTGTGACCTTTACCCTACAGGGAGATGGACTGAGGCCTCTTGGATTTGTAGCTGGCCTGGCCTCCTGAGTGCTGAGGTTGGAACACTGGGCCACATTTCGGTGCACTACCAGGGGATCAACGGCTCCAGCTTACATCCAGCTTCAGTGTAGGGTGGTGCTCTGAGCCACTCTGGGCCTAGGCAAAAGTACGGGGCTACAGTTTTGAGATAAAAAAAAATCATCCTGGTTTCAGAAGGAAAGAAGAACTCGAAACTTGGAAAGCTTTGGTGGGGCCAGAGTGAGCCATCTGGACAGGAGGGGTCTAAGAGAACTGGTGGACAAGCAGTCGGAGTGCTGCATTCAGAGGCTGTCTGTCAACATTCTTTGCTTGTCGTTTCATTGGGGACTTGACCCCTCTCAGTTCCATTTTCTTCTGTAAAGATGAGGACATATTATACTGTTACCTATGGCTGTTTTCCCAGTTTAGCAGATCATGAGAATCCTGCCTCATGTAATTCCAGACATACCTGGTCCTGTACTTCTGGGGGACAAAGGGTCTGTATTTTCAAGTAATGAACTTGGGAAATGTGAGTTCTGCTCATGCGGCTACTGCAGGGACTATGGCTACAGAGTGTCCACACATGGTGGCCATGGAGAAATGGCCTAGGTGCTTGGGCCATTTCTCCATGAACATAGTATTAGAGAGTAACTTTTAGGCGGGACTTCTAGAAGAAGACTCAGAATTCAAGATACAGGAAGGGAGGCTCCCGCAAACCTCTCCTCCTTTAGCCCCTGCCTTAACACATACACCTGTGGCTCAGAGTCCCGCTGTCAATGGCTCCTGCATTCAAGGTTGTGCCTTTGTAACAGGCCTGAGTCTATTAGATGTGCCTGGTACAATTAGCCAAAATGCAACAATCAGCTCCCTATGGCTGCTGCTGCCAAGTATAGCATGAGCAGCATTGGGTCTCTGAAGAACAACACGTTTTCTTTGCATGTGTGACTTTGCAGGTCCATTTCCATCCAATCACGGTGTGCTAAGGTGCAGCTTGCTGCTGCGGAATTGTCACACAAAACTCACCAGGAAGAGACCAACTGCCTCTGCCTGGTGTGAGCTCAGAGGCGTGCGCCAACCGAGGCTTAGTGGGGAAGACAGCTCATTTCTGCTCTCCTTGCTAACTTTTCCACCAACAATGAGTAGAGAAGAAAAGTAACCCTCGTACCAAAGGGACCATAGCCTTCAGTGTGCACAGCCTTCTTGGCTGTCAGAACTTCAGGTGGTGCAGGTGTGCAGGGAGCACTTAGAGGTGGAACTGCTGTGTGTAAAACTGTGAAACTATCCCCACGCACAGGATCCACCACAAAGCATGTTGCATGATCTCAGGGCAGGTCACTGAGGATGGGGGTGGATGTGCACAGCTTTTTACTCTTGTTATGCTTTGTAGCTGTATTTGTGCTCTCGTGTGGCTCTTTCCAGAACCCAGGCCAAATGTTTGATTGTGGATTAAAGCATTTCCCGTAAGTGCTATAACAACACAGGACTAGTAAAGAGAAAAGATGGCGGCTCACCTGTGCACTGAGCACGGTGGGCAAGACTCTACCTAGGACTCTAATTATCACCGTCCCTTTCCGTGGCCTTCTTAGGAACATCTCAGCATCATACTCCTGTTGTGTTCAGACAAATGAAGCCACCTGCCTGTGGTCACCAAGCTAGGTTCAGTCCAAATTGTCTCATTGCAAATCTTTGCTCTGAACCACTAACGTGTACTTCTTGATGCTATGCAGCTTATTAGAAGACATGATACCAAGGCCTCTTGTTTGGCCTTGTCTTATAGTTATACCTTGTGTGTCCAAGTTTTCTAGGTGGCAAACGGGGATATTTCTTGCTATTTAGGGTTGATGTGTTAGACTCAGAGCCTATGAAGCGCCCTGCATTCCTTCTATGGAAAGAAATTCTCCTACCTGTAATAAGTAATGTTGTAGAAGGCTAGAGAGCACAGGCTTCGGGTTGCTGGTCCATGTGAGTGATGTTGGATCTGCGTGCAAGGTGGCCTGGAGCCTTGATGTTGGGCTAAGGGGAAGCAGTGATTGAGTTAAAAGTCTGGAGTTTTCATTCCAGCTTTTGGGAGAGCACATAACTATTCTTTGTACTGTTTTCAAATCTCAAAATGTGGGGACATACTTAGGAGTTGTGATAAAAATATGGTGGATGTTTAAGTGTATTCCAGTAAAAGACGCAATGCTGAGAATCCCCCTCAAAATACTACTCTCACTTTAAACGCACTTATCCCGTACTGTCTTATGACTTTCTGAAGCAGTTCTGGAAGTTCTCTTTCACTAGTGTCTTCAGTTGCACTGTTGCAGCTGCCTCAGGATCTGAACTGATTAAAAACATTGACCTTTCCTGGTCATTCTGACTTTGGCAAGAGCAGAGGTAAGGATGCACCGCAGTGTCTCCCGCCTTTCCCTTAAATGGTCCTCAGCAGCAGCAGCTGTCACTGAGTTTTTCAATCACACCTCGTCAACACCAAAGAGGCCTTCGAGGACCGCTTCAGAATGTTGCAAGGATGATAGGGTAAGTGTTCTTGAAGGTAGGGGGGATGCTTGGGGGGCAATTCTTGTCAGTGTGTCTTTCTGTAATAAATGTGTAAACATTTCAGCATACATGTTGATCACCCTTGGTAGGTTCTTGGGAAGTTGAAGGCAAATACATATGCAAAGGTAATTATGTGTAGAGACACCAAAACAAGCAGAATTTGCTATGGCAAGCATTTGGAAAGGGGATGTGTAGTAGGTGTGAGGGTTTAGTTGGTTTTCTCCCTAGTGGCTGGTTGGTGGCCTTTTTATGTGTCTTCTCTTCTATGAAATGTGCATTCTTCAGACTTGCCACCTCACACCTTGATACCTCAGCTGAAATAAGAAATCAGGGTTTTGTCAGCAACAGAGGAGTCCAAGGCAGCCTGCAAACCTGGACTTGCGGGTAGGGGCAAAGCCAAGGCAAGGTGGTGGGGGCGGGTCAAAGGAAAGTAAAGGGAGCAGAAGGCACCAAAGGGGCTCAGCAGGCCCAGCGGTATGCAGAGGGGTCAGGAGCTGCACAGCTGGATTTAGAAGTAGACCAAGCCAGCCTGGCCAACCAAGACACTCTGGGAAGCCTTAGAGTTCACATGACTCTCCCACCCGATACTTATCTTTCTTTAGCCAAAAAAAAAAAAAAAAAAAACTTACTGATTAAATACCCTCATTCATTATTTGAGTGGGAGAGTTCATTATCAGGAAGAGGCAGTAGTTGGGAGAACTTAGACGCTTTCCCACAGCCCCCCAAATCATAGCCAGACAGTCCCTGCACAAGGGCCTCCCTCCACAAGCCACACTGCACAGATGTGCAGTCTGGATTTCAAATGTTAATAGCTCATGCATTTCGCATTTCTTTTTTCCCCCCTCCTAGCATTATCCTGAAAAAGGAAAATCCCACTGAAGAAATGAAACTGATTTTTCATTAAAAATACCCAATTCAGCCATCAAAAACTGGCCTGAGTGCAATTGTTCCCTGTTAAAAGAGGAAACAGGTATCTCTCCTGGTACCCTGCACTTTTGCAAAGTTGTACGCACCCCTATTTCTTAGGAAACGCAGATTCTTCCTTCAGCTGAGTCTGAAGAATGATGTCCCTGCCATCAGCCCCAGAGTAGGAAATGTTGCTTCGCTAGAGATTCCCAGATCTTTAATGGACTGGCATTCCCAGCTCTAGTCACCTAAAGCCGTATTAAGGGGAACAGGCACATATTCATAACTGCTCCGTTGTGGCATTTAGATTTACCCTTGAAATTTATCTTTAATTTTTACAGTTGTCTCCTTAACCGTGTATATTACTCTCTTCTTCAAACAATCTGTCTTGCAGCTGCAGTTTTTCTTGAAACCAAAGTGTAATTAAATATTAAATTAATATTTCATTTAAGATTAAATATCAAAGGCTTCTATCTAATCTTTCGCTTGTGCACTCTTGGTTCTCTCCTCGTATTCTTCTTCTTGTGTCCACAAAGGCAGGTACCACCTCTGAATAATGTGTTCCTGTGTGATCTTTATTCCTTTCATTTTTTTAAATTGGCTACATCCACTGAAACAAATAGATGTGAAGAGAGATTTCAGCATCACCAAGGTTAAGCAATCTCACCCACTTCTAATTCTCTGCCAAGGCCACTGCTGCAAATAAATACATAATGACTCAGGTCATGAGCACATTTTACCTGGACAATTTGGCTCACGCATCTGTGTGTTTGGCAAAATTTTTCTTCTGTTTGCAAACTCTGCATCATGTAACAAACACAACCTTGGCCATCTTCCCCAGATTCACAGAACGAATTAAGTTAATGAAACAAAGTACTGGGAAGAATTTAATATCCCTGAATCATAAAATGCAACAACTTGCAAGGGGTCTTATAGGCCATTTAGTCCAACCATTTGTCTTTGTGAAGAAATCAGCCGGAGCCCTGCCCAGCGCAGTAATGGAACAAAGGCGACGTAGGCAGCGTCAGGATCTGAGGCAGATCCCTGGAGAGGGAGAACTGAACTTCCGCCATGCTGTCAGATGCTGTGAACACGTTTTAACTCAGGAGCACTCACACCCCAATTCAGTGCAGGTTGAGCATGACCTCTCATCCAAAAACCTGAAATCTGAAATGTTCCGGAAGTCCAAACCCTTTTCAGCACTCACATGATGCTGTGATTGGAAAGTTTCACACCTGGCCTCAAACTCAGGTGCGCTACAGAGGCTGCGTAAAATACCTTCAAGCTATATGTTTAGATGTAGATGAGACAGATGAGTTTCCAGTGCAAATTTTCAAAATCTAAACTACAAAACTCTGAAGTGTTTGTGGTCCCAGGCATTTCAGTGAAGGGATATTCAACCTGTACAGCCTTTGACCGTTGGGCATGGTAGGCACAGGGCAGAAAGTACATGACTGGAGGAGATTGGAGCAGGACGGGGAAGAGCAGAAGCAAAAGCATGGCTCCGTGGAACACTGGCACTGCAGGACCCACCACCTAGGCTCAGAGCGTGATGAGACGCGGACACTGGGGAGAATGAAACCCTCAAGGTGGCCCGGGGAGGCGCTTGTCCTGTACCTCCATGGTCCTCCCTAGGCCGGGTTCTTCTGTACCTTCTTGCACTGTCAGCGGAGACTAGCTCTCTGACTGAGGCTGCTTCTAGGTGTTGCTAATCTATGTGGTTTCCTTCCTCTGGACACATCGAGGTTATCTTCTGCTCTGGTGTTCATCTGGAAGTCACAGTACCTAGGTTTTACCACCTATGGTTTTTGTTTCTTGGAACAAAATACCCGTACAAGATTCCATTTGATTATTTTTTGTGTTCCTGAAGGATGTTGGGATCTAGAACATGGAACGTGTGGCCCTCTGGTTCTGTAGGCTGTTTCCCTTGGTGGACCACATGATCTGTAAATCTCCCACCTACGAGTACATTTTCTGCAGACATATTTACATTCAGGCAAACACACTCTCAGTTCAGAATGTTTGCGTTTTTGGCCTGTTGATGACCATCTGTAGACTCCACAGAGCAGCTAGGATAAAGCTGAAAGCCAAGCCGGCAGTGTGATGCCGCAGCTCACCCCCGGAGCGCTAGGCCAGCTCACCACTCAGCTCTGCCCTGATGCCATCATCTTATTCTTCTCCTCTCAAATTCCTGCAAAGAAAACCCACCATGAGTTGATGCTTCTGCATTTGTGATTTGCACCCCTGGTTATCAAAAGCATAACTGATTCCTGCATTGTTGATGTTTTGTTGTGAAGGGCTAACCAGAACTCTGACACGGAGCCTGCTTCTCATGTTAGCTAGCATTCTTACAAGTTTGATAAACAGAAATAGATGGGTAAGCTGTGACAGACATCATCTGATCCCTGTACTGTCTCTTAAGGAAAGAAAATAAAAATGATATGGAATTTATATGGCTCATCAATCCTTTGGGAAAATTAGTATTGAGCGCCGGCCAGCTTTTTGTTTTTTAAGTGAGAGGTTCCCAGCAGCTATTTTTAGTTAAAACCTTTTTACTTAAAAACAAAAACCCTTCACAAGTTGCTTAGAGTTTCTATTTGCGGGGTCCAAGATATGTAAGTAACCTCATATATTATACTCACAATCAAAATGAGGAATGACGCATAAGATCTAGGCTCTCCGGAGAAATGTTATAAAATCTCAAGGTATTGGTGAAAGTTTTTCAAGGCTGATCCAAATGGGATTTAGATTCTGTGGCAGTTGAAATGTGTATTATTAAACTCCTTAAGCAAACCCGAATGACTCCCAGTGGAGGATTAAGACATTCTATGTATAGCAAAGATGAAATTCTCATGTCTGAGTTTTCTCTATTGAATTCCCCCTTGATTAGCTTCTGTAATATTTAACTTCATGCCATGCCATAATTATTTAATAAAAGGTAAATATAAATTATATTTCAGTGGGGATATGACCTTTTACCTTAATGTTATATTACCAAAGAAAGACATGGATAAACAGAGCCTATAGATTGAAGCATATTCTTAATTTATTCTGGTTTTTGCCTTGCTAGCATTTCTCTGTGTCTCTGTCAGCCAAAGGGTTGGCAGAACTTCACAATATCTTGCTCTCCATGTGGTAGGCAAGGTTGTAAATTTACACAGATGATGGCAGTTAATAACCTGGTGGGAGAGACAGTCTTGGTGCTGGTCTTGGGTGCCTCACTAGGTAATTACAGTTTTCTTGGCTCACATCAGGCCTGAAAATCCAGAGGGTACCACCCAGGGAGGAGGTGCTGAGATGCAAGGTCAAAGTGAAGTTGAATGTATGGATGCAAAAAGAACTGTTCAGTTGGGAAGCCAATTCAGAACCAGAATATTAGTTGTCAAAGCTGACCTTGATGCTTGGGAGGCATTTCCTCTCATGGTTGGGGGATAAATCAATAGATCCTGAGTAGTTTTGACTTTGTGATTTCTATTTCAAACAAATGTGCACTGATTACATGAGAGCATATGTGTGTGTGTGTGTGTGTGTGTGTGTGTGTATGATCATTCTCTGTCCATGTAGTTAACATTGTATCTCACCATACTTTTTCTCATTTGGATACACACATGACACATCCCACAATTTATGCCCATGAAGTCTGGTGGCGGGGACCTGCCAAAAATAGTCAACATACAAAGAGATGCTAGTATCTAATCTTCTTATTCCATTTGAAGTGTGAATTGTTCACGCAGGGGGCTGAGATAATCTGCACTTTCTAAGGTGAGTGTGAGGAGATGGGGAGGGGGTGGCAGGAAAGATAAGCAGACATGATCTTTGTATCCTGGTGATTTTCAGCTGGATCGGGGAGAACAAGCAGAATGTCTCATAGGTTCCTGCAAAGAGAAACTGTCACCTGCCTTCTACCTGTGTCGGGGGCCAGAGCCTCATCTCTGAGAATTCCTCCGTGAGCGGCAGGAAGACCAAGGAGGAAAGTTGTTGGCAGGGGCCGTGGGTGGATCACCACGGTGCTGTTATGCGGGGCCCTGGGCACCTGCCTGGGCGAGCGGCCGACAGATGAAAGGCAGGGGCAGAACGGGAAGCGAGAGTGAGCAGTTACTCTTCTCACCTGGCACGTTCCTTTCATGTGTGTGCAGCATACTGTGAGTGTATCCATATCTATCATTCCTCAATTTTGTCCATCTGAGAAAACAGGCACTTTGGGTAAGGAAACAGTGCATAGTTCACAAAGGAGGAAGCAACGACCCTCATCTCCAAGTCTATTTGGTCTATAGCACCAGGCAGCTGCTTGTTGTTGCTGGTTGATACCAAATGGGGCTTTTCGCACTCGTGGGGAGTGAGAAGTTGGGCCACCCTGGCGGCTTCGCACTCCATGCCTGCAGCCCTTTTCTGGAAGCTGGGGAGGAGGTACGGGGGGCGGGTAGCAGCTTTAGTTCTACAGCAGAAAAGGTGAGAGAGCAGGATTTGGGCGTTAGAGAAGCCATGGATCGGATCCCATCTTTACCACCTAGAACTGCATTTCCCACAGGGATAAAGCCACGGCATCGGGTTGCAATGCGGATTAAGAGAGCTAACATGTGTAAAAAGCTTAGCAGGATGCCCATAACCTAGTAAGCCTTCACTATGGTCTGAGTGTGGTAATGACTATTTTCATTATTGCATATTACAGACACTAAAAACCCTTGTTAGTAAAGAACAAGGAATTGGAATTGCTGACGTTTTAATGCTAAGTAGAAAAAAAGTTTACAGAATGATTCCAATTATGCACACAGCTCTTCTTACATGTGTTTCTGGGTAAGATGCTAATGTGAGTGTAAGTGTTTCATCTGCTTCATGCCCCCAGAATGGGGAAATCTGCTGTTCATGCTTAATTCTAGGCTGGTGCCACTCATATGTCAGAACTTTGAGTGCTCAGGTTTGCACTGGAGCGCAGGGGGAAGCTGCACTCAGGATTCTTCTATGAGGGCAGAGCAGTAGTAGAAGGATAAGGAGGCCCTGAAGGGACAAATTTATAGTAGTAAAAATGACTGAGTATGTTAAACAATGTGATATTAAGATACATTAAATAAAACAGTCAAATGTTATCTATAGAACACAGGCAAGACTAATATGTACTAATTCACAGATAACTCAAATTCCAAAAAAGCAGTTATTGTACAGGCTACCTCTTAAAAATCCAGTGCAGTTAGCTAGCAGAAACAGTTGACAATTTAATGCTCAACTATCCAGAGGTTTTAGTGCTTTCTTCTCAAAATAAAAGGACATCAAAATTAGAAACAGGACTCTTTAGGAAATTACAGCAAAGAGGGGAGGCAGAATGAGAGATAGACATTTAAAATAAATCCTGTGTTTAATCTAACATAAAACATGTAAAATCTTGAGGAAATGAATGCTTTTCCTACAAAAACTACAGACGATATTGGGAATAAGGAATACACGGAAGGCTTCCGGCTGGATTCTGTTGGACTATGTTGTTTTCCACTGAGAATCCAGGGAGTTGGGAGACCTGGAGTGGGCAAAACTGTCCATGTGGGGCCGTCCAGCTAGCAGCTGGGTCTGTGAGGCTGACTCCCTGGCCAGCTGCCTGGCTAGAGCTATCAGTGGTCAGTGTGCAGCTGGATGTGGGAATCACAGGAGCAGGAGCGAAGTTGCCCAGGAGAATGTACAGGTCAGAAGAAGATCTTGGCAACAGTGTGGAGAAGCACGAACAGTTATAAACAGGCAGCAAAGGAGCAGTCCTCAAAGTGGGCTGAGACCACAGGGCCTGAGGGAGGCCAGAGCAGAGCAGAGTGAGTTCAGGAGAGCTCGGGCAGGAAGGGTGCAGAGGGAAAGCAAGTGGACAGCACCAAGTGCTAACTTGCGATTGAGATAAGAATGGGAAAGTGCTTGGTTTACTTAAAATGTTGCTGGTGACCTTGACAAGAGCGATTTTACTTTCAAATTCTTATTAAAGAGATAGTATACATGCTCTACAGAGCACAGGCTAAAATATAGACAGCTTCTCATTTTACTTTCCAAGCTGGTATAAAATAAGATGCAGTCACAATCCCAGTTATTCCCGTGGACATGTCATTCCCTAACAACATTAACGACAACCAACCTCTGCATGATCACTCTGCACTGGACAGTATTCTTAGTAACATGGCTGATTTAATCCTTACACTAGTAATCATTAAAATATCAACAAATTGAGTGTATAAAATATACTAAGAAAATTATATCAACATCCACGTATTATTGTTTAATTGTGAAATGTTATTTTATAAAATATACAGTATAAAATATCAGTGGGTCAAAGGAGAAAAATTCTGTGATGGTAATTTTTTAGAATTCCACCACATCCTAATAAAGTTTTGACTGAGGTATGATAAATAATATCTATCTCAAATAACCAACACTATATGTGGTGGTGAAATGTTGGTATCTTTCCTGGGAAAACGAGAGAGAATTAGCCATCATCCACATTTTTAAATATTTGTTGGAGAAGTTCCAGCCCACACAAGGATGGAAGTACAATAACTAAATGGGATTAATATACCTATAAAAAAGGCAGATGTCATTGTTATATGTAGGTACCATGAAAAGCTTTACACTGATACAAGGGATGCAGTGCTCTTTCCTGGTGACCTAAAGCAGATTGGATATTGATATTGTAAGAGTCATTATTTTTTCTTTACTTACTGGTATAATGAAACTGAAATATATTTTGAAATTTTCTTAAGGTCTATAGGTAAGCATAGACAGGTGAGTTGAGAGAAATGCAGTTTTGAAAGCTTGTGTATTAGTGCAAGGGCACTTTTATCACTGAATACTGCGTGTCACCACCACAAGAATGTGAGGCTCACGCAGAACATAAACATGAGTCAGTGCAACAGAACTGAATATCTGGAAACCACTCCACAACATGGGATGTAAGGTTGTGACAAGGATACACACCTAATATTCCATGGTAAAATGAAATCTAGATAAGTTAAATAGTTTAAGAATTCATGTATATGCATATATGTTGTGTTGTATGCATATAGTCATGCATTGCCTACCAATGGGACCATGTTCTGGAAAATGTGTCATTAGGTGATTTCTTAGTCATACAAACACCATAAAGTGTATTCACACAAAACCATGCACTTACTCTTAGGTTCTGGGATATAATCTGTGGTATGTGTGGCTTGTTGACTGAATTGTTATGCAGCTCATGACTGTATACTTTCGTGTGTGTGTGTGTGTGTGTGTGTGTGTGTGTGTGTGTGTGTGTGCGCGCGCATGCGTGCGCAAATGTGTATACTTAGCAGATCTTGGGGTTAGGAGGCCCTTTCTGTATATGACACCTATGGACAAATTGAGATGTGATAATGTTACATGATTACCAAGTGTTAAAAATCTTAACAAAGTATTTTACAAGTAAAAAGAAAAGACTAATCCCCAATAGAAAAGAGTGCAGGAAATATTAAGAAGTTCATAAGAAGAGTGATGAAGATGAACAGCAAACATAAGAAAAAAATTGATTACAGAGTGTAATCAATAAAGTGACTGTACGCATTGCTGGAGGGAGTGTAAATTCACATATATTTCTAAGGAATGACTGACATTATATGTGAAAGCCCTGACATACACATCATAATTTTTGATCTAGTAATTCTAATTCTTGGCATTTTCCACTTGAAATAATTAGTTATGTGCGAAGGATGATTATTGCTCTGAGTTTTATAATAGTAAGAAATTAGGATCACATTGTGCCCAACATTAGAAGACTATTTAAATAAATTATAGACCATGTCATGGAAAAGTATGCAGGAATTTTAAATAATCTTATAAAAATATTTAATAGCGTGAAGAAAAGTTTATGGTATACAGTATTGTTAAGCGGTTAAAAAGTAGGTTTTCTAGCAGTGTGAACATTATTTATGTTGTGTGTGTTTATATCTAGAGGGATGTAAGCAAAAATATTAACCCTGGTCATCTCTTAATTGGTGGATTTATAAGTGATTTGTATTTTTACTATATATTTTTAATTGTTTATAATTTTTTAAATTAAAGGTGTTGTTTTGACAGAATAATATCAACAGATGTTCATAAAATACATATGCAAAAAGGAAGATTAAAAAAGTTTACCTTCCAGTGTTTATTGCTGCCTAACACGAGAATGGGCAATTATTATTTGTATCTTTTACTTTTCTTTGGCCATGTATTAATTTGAAAAAGCATAAAATTTAAACAACAAACTTGAGAAATGAAGAGAGGAAGAAGAAAAAATAAAGGAACAGATTTGGAAAACTCTTTATAGTGGTAGAAATGCTGAAGAATATCCTGTGTTCACCGGCTCATTCATTTTAGAATTATTAAGTGCCTACTGTGTGCCAGGCTCGGCCTTAAGCAATGTGAGCACAGTGCTCCCTTAGACCTTGCCTTGGGAGCTAATATTTTTAAAAATGTAGAGGTTGCTGAATATAATGGGGCAAATTGTGAACATTTATTTAGCAAAAGACATTTTTAAATTTTTTTCAGAAAAGGGTTTTATGAGAACAAGCTCATGTTTATGTATGCGTGGATGTAAATATTCGAGAGAATGGTTATGAAAAAGTGGCACTTAGAAGAATAAGTGGATGAAAAGTGATGCTTGCAAAAGACAGGCAGAGTAGAAAAGGAAGTAATGTGAAAGTAGCTTATTATTGTCACAAGAAGTTGTGCTCTGACTGTAGATATGGACTGCTTGAAAATGAGCAGAATTGTAGAAGTGTGTACTTAAGGAAGAGATAATAAGATAATTTTAATAGTCCTGGAATTTTGAAATGGTATTCGAATGGAAAATCATAAAATTATTATAATTTTGTGTGTGAATTAATCAGTATCAATAACAAAACCAACATCTGAGTGCATCCATCATATTCAACTCTTAAGACAGTACCAGAAACTTCCGGTTACTTGTGAAGACTTAAGTCCAAGCCTTGTTTTATGGCCTGAATGCAGACTCAAAGAGAGGATTTTTGTCTTTCAGCATTAAATGAGCCCACCATAGACTATGGCTTCCAGAGACTGCAGAAAGTTATCCCAAGGCATCCTGGAGATCCAGAGAGATTAGCAAAGGTAACATGCTTTGCAGATAGACATGAAAATATTTCTATAAAAATTCAGCAAAATTAGACAAATCCAGCCACTTGACACTCATCAAAATTAATCAGGCCTAGAATTGGCTAGGCTTTAAGTACAAGATGAATATAAAGTTTCTACTAACTATGAAAATATGTTTAATCTCTGAGGAAATATGAAATCTGAAAATTTGGCATGTGAAATAGATTCACTATGAGAATATTGAGCTTATAAAGCAGCATCAATTTCATGAAAATAAATATTTGCATAGTTGCTTAACAGGGTGCGCTTTCATTCCTTTACATAATATAAATTTTTTACCCATAATTGCAGGAGGGCTTCAACCCACAACCAATTATTATTTATTAATGGCATAATAAAGATAAAAACACCTCCACATACACATCTGTAGGGTGTATCACTTTTAAATGAACTTGCTTGTGAAAACTACATTGTACACCTGACCCATGTTAGTGTGTCTTTGTTTTAAAAATATATCACTTTATTAGTTGTCACTGAACTAATGAGAAAACTGTTCAAGGTTGACATTTATACTTGCACTTTAAACACAGAAATTATAAAATGTCTTGTTCTCTATTTTGTACTGGGAGTAACATTCAAGTACTAGTTGCTTCTACATCACACCTTTATTATCCTCCTGGAAAAATCCCCAGCCCCACCATTAAATTAGATGATATCTGGAAAGTAGGTTAATAGCAATTTAAAAGGCTGTAAAAAACAGGAGGTGGAAAAGACAAAATGAGTGGAGAGGGATTAGTAATCACTAATAAAAGTTAAGGTGAACAGGGGGAAATATTATTGAAAGAATTCATCTTTATTGGAATAAAAGTTTGCAGAAAGCATTGCCAAGATAATTTCAGTACTCTGGACAACTCCTTGGCAAGCAGCTAAGCTCAGGGCCATCAATCATTTTAAGAGTATTTGGTTAATTACAGTACCAGAGTTTTTCAATATAATGCTCTGAAAGTAGCTTATAATAGAATTTCTAGGATATTAATTTAACCAACTCCACCCTCAATTTAGTTGACTTTTTTAAAAAACTGGGGTAACACAACCTTCTACAGAGACTCCTTATGGCAGTGAATTTCATGTGGATATACATGGGTAGAAAGATTCACATGTATGATTATATTCTACCTCTCAAAGCAAATGTTGAGCTTATTGGATAATTATTTACCTCTGAAGGGGTTGTGCAGGACTTTTGATTTTTATCTGTAATTTTCTCTAGTTTGTCGCTTTGAGTTTTACTGTTGATTGTTACCACACACACACACACACACACACACCTTTCTCTTTTCTTTGCAGGAAATGCTGTTAAAAAGAGCTGCAGATCTAGTGGAGGCCCTCTATGGCACACCCCACAATAACCAGGTTAGAGATCTCATGCTCTGTTAAGTTGGCCCCTTCACGGTGGATGAAATGTTCACACTGATCTGCCATTCTGTAGGACATCATTTTGAAGCGAGCTGCAGACATTGCTGAAGCCCTGTACAGTGTGCCCAGGAATCCCAGCCAGATTCCAGCTCTGTCCAGCTCCCCAGCTCACAGTGGTATGATGGGAATCAATTCATATGGCAGCCAGCTTGGAGTCAGCATCTCAGAGTCAACACAAGGAAATAATCAAGGTACTACCTTTCTCAGAGTCAGAATTTAAACATGTCTTCTACTTTTAAGAGGTTGGCTCTGCTGGAATAAGAGTTAGAGCGTGAGTCAAACCATCCATCAGAGAGTATTCCCAGGCAAGCGACATCATCATGGATTCCGTTATTTCAGGATCATAGGTGATGTGCTGTCAGATTCTACCTTTCTGGGTACCATGTAGGTCCCATTGACTGGAAATATTCAAGGATGAGATTGCCTATTTTAAGTGTAAAAGGGTTTAGGCATACTGGAACTAGGTTAACAGGTATTAATTGAATAAAATTTATATTTCTGCTGTTGTTACTATCACGTTGAATAATAAAGAGGCTAAATATCACCATTAGAATTTATTACAGCCAGAACTCTCTTCTTGATAACGCAGAGTAAAAAACTTGGTTTTATTTGGCAATATCTCTTGTGTATTATCTTATATACAACTATAGAGAGCCCCTGTGCCCCCTCTTTCACGGTGGCCCACCTTCACCCTGTAGGGTGTCCTTCTGATCCTACTTTTACTTGGCCCAAATTGCTCTGCAGAGCCTGTTTCTTTTCCTACCTTTAATAAAATTTTGCTACTATTTAAAAAAACAAAAATATAGCAATGAACTTATACAGCCAACTAGACTTTTATACGTAAAGTATATTATGTATTTATTGCCAAGATTGATTTTATTATTAAAGGGCTGGTATAAGTCTATTATAAATCATTTTTAAAAGGAGTAACTGTTCCTAGTGCGCAGTTGGGACTGTTTTAACAGAACTGTCCTCCACCTGGGATAACTGTCCTCTAACTGGGATAATTTATCTATAATTTTATTCATCTATTGGAAGAGAGTTCTCTATTCTTTTTGTCTAAGGTGAGTTTGTCCTATGAAAGAATAGGTGGGATCTAATACAGCTTCAAGAAATGGCTACAGTATATAACATCTCAGTATATGAGACATAAGATATATCTCAAAGGACTCCAGTGTCATATGAAGTCCAACTGCAAGGGGCTGTCCCACAGCTGCTTCATGGCAACTGGAGATGCTGAGTGCAGGTGTGAAAGAAGAGAAAGGGGAATCACAGAGGATGGGAGGTAGCAAAAGCAGAAGACTTGCTTATTGGGTACAAAAATAGAGATAAGAAGTAAATCCTAGTGTGTAGTGTAGTTTGGTGACCATGGTTAATAATTTACTGTGTATTTCAAAATACCTTGAAGAGAGGATTTTAAATACTTGCAACACTAAGGAATGGTAGACCGAGTGACAGACATGTTGCTTCCCCTGATTTGATCATTGTGTATTATCCACGCGTGTCACAGTATCACACAGTGTGTACTCTATGGAGCTCTACCACTGCTAAGTCCATTTAAATAAATAAATCTGAAAACAAACTCCCCCTTCCCGTCGCTGTCCCGGAATAGCTTGGTGGTGTGATGGTCTGGGCCAGTGTGGACCTGTGCTATCCACATGTGGGTTCCGCTTCATTTACCTGGGCCTTTCCTTCCTTGTCAAGGGTACATCCGCAACACAAGCAGCATCTCCCCTCGGGGATACTCCTCCAGCTCCACACCTCAGCAGTCTAATTACAGTACCTCCAGTAACAGTATGAATGGCTACAGCAATGTTCCCATGGCCAACCTAGGTGTTCCTGGGTCTCCAGGATTTCTGAACGGCTCACCCACAGGCTCTCCATATGGAAGTAAGTAACCACACCATCCACATGGCTTTCCAGGCCTCTCTGTCTCCAGGTTTTACTGTTACAGCTTTTGGAGGGTTGCGAGGTGGAGAAGCTACATTCCTAAGTCTTCCTGACTTATGGGAGATGTTATGGTTTGTGTGTGGGTGTCCCCCGAAAGCCTCACGCAGTCATGGGATAGGCTTCTAGAATTTGTGATTGATTCATGGTCCAATGCTGTGATATGGGTGTGAGTGCTACACCCGCCCTGGGGCGGGCAGCCTGTGTACAGTAGAAGGGAGGGATAGAGGCTTCCCCTCTGCTGCCCCTCCCTTTTTCCTCTTGCTGCTTTTGCTGTTTTCCACTGCCGTGAACTGTTGCCCTCTGCTGTGTGCCACCCTGTCTTGGACTCAGCTGAGTATGGACTAAAACCTCCACAAACTGTGAGCTAAATAAGTATTTCCTTCTTTAATCCTGGGTGTCAGGTATTTTGTCCCAGCAATGAGAGAAAGGTAACCAAGACAGGAGATAAGCCCATTTCCTAATGAAATGTCATTCCTGCCCTTAGTTCTTTTCCCTAGCTAAACTTTGATTCATCAGGCTATGCAAGACCCTCTGGGAAACAAAGAGTATAGGTGCATTTTTCTTTAGGCACTTTTAGATATATTATTTTATTTAATCTTTAGAAGAACTTTCTGAGGTTAATATTTCCACGTAATAGGCAACGCAGTTTGAATGCATAGCAGTTAACTAATTTACCCAAGATCATTGGGCTACAATGTAGCAAGGTAATAATTTTGGCACAGATTTGATGCTTCAAGTTATTTGGTCACATCATGCTAATTTTTTTGTCTTTATGGCATGGCTTTCTTTTCCCTTAAGTACCTCCAGAGAGGTGGAAGTTGACTGCATGTCATGCTACAATACACTGAGATAGAACCTCTTTGCCTGTGGTCTCACAGCAGAGTTAATGGCTTGGGAAGTTGTGAAAACCCATTTGGGGCGCTTTGGGAGCGAGGTCAGGAACTTACACAATAGTCCCAGGAGCCCAAGAATGTGTGCTTTTCAAACCTACATAGGGAACTATTCAGGCCAGGGGACAGGATGGCATGGAGAGCCGAAGTGATTGAAGATAGTGTTCTTGAAATGTTAAGTCCTGTCGCAAGGGCCTAAGCTTGTCCTCTTTTCACCCAGAGTGGATCCCGCGTGCCAGGAACAAGGGCATGTGAAGGACAACACGTAGCCATGTCTGTCATGGCTGAGGAAGTGACATGGCTGGGAAGTTGCATCTCACAGCCTATGGGCCTTTGGTTTCCCAGAAACACACGAGTTATTTCTGTGTCATCTGTTCAAGTCATATAGTCAACACTATGTCATGTGGGGTGGATGTAGCGTCAAGTAGCAGAGGGCAGTGGAGGTCATTTCTTACAGTATAACTAAAATTCTGTTATGACAGAGACATGAGTTCTATCATATTTTGTCATATGGCCCAGGTTAATTAGAGGGGCCTCAGGAAATAAATTATGGACCGATTGAGTTCCTTACTTGTTTTTACCTTGTGTTGTCCCAAAACTATTTTGAGGATTTATAGTAGTCAAGTGGTAGTGTGAACATATACAATAGAAACTAATATGGAAGTGAGATAATAGAAGAAAATATGTCTAGGAAAATTGTAGGTCCAAGAGCAAGCATAGATAACACGCAGTCTGTTCAAGGGGGCCATTAATTTGGTTGTGATTTTTACAGAATGCTAAAGCAAAGAGAAGAACACTGTTGTCAGACTTTATGTCTACCTGCTACTGTTTTACGGGGCTTAGGAGGAACATGGGCATTGTCGCTGCTGAGACCAGGGGGAGGCCTTTCCCACACTTCCTCGTGGACAAGGCCTCCACGTGGAAAGGGGCCACCTCTTTAGCAATCCCACAAGTGGCATGCTGGCAAGAGAGCCATTGTGCAAATACTGTCACATTGTCATGATGACAGCAACAAGAGTAATTCACAACTGCGTTACACTTTCTAGCTTGCAAAGCATGTTCCCATCTCAAGTCCAGTTAGATCCTCACAATAACCTTGTGACGTGGGCGTAATAATGATCCTGATCATCTCCTTTGTAACAGAGGAGGAGCTGTTAGATGACAGACTCAAGGATTCATAGCCAGCCAATAGATAGTAAAGATGAGACTAAAGCACTTATCACTAGACTCAGAACCATGTTTTAAAATTACCCAACAATATAAAAATATATAACATATTTATAGCATATTTTCAGACTGAACAAATGAAAATTTCTCCCATTTGACAATTTTTGTAGATTTAAAAATTGGTCAGTCAAATAATGCAGTATATGGAGAGAGAAGAAAGGATAAGAGAAGAGGAGGTGGGGAGAGAAAGAGACAGAGACTGAGAGAGAGAGAGAGACAGAGAGAGAGACAGAGAAAGGGAGAGAGGGAGGCCCAGTTGAGTGATAATTGCCTGGTGTTTCTTATTAGATAATTCGTCCTGTAGGGAGGAATTCTTGCCATTCCAGCAAATGACTTCCTGGTCACTCAACCCCACTGTAAGAAGAAAAAGTTTTAAATCATCTGTTTAAACGAGACAGTATATACAGAAGAGGAAAAGAGGAAGAATGGCGTGCGTGCTACCCAATCAGGAGTGGGAGAGACAGAGAGGACCCCTCCCAGCTCCTATCATACTGGGTGTGGCCATTTGCACCTTCATTTCTGAGGAAGCATCAGGAGTTGTACACTGGGCTTGGGATTCCGTACTGTATGTTCATTACAATCAAATTCCCCCAGTGCAAAAGTACTAAATACCCAGTATTTGGTTCACAACAGTAGCACCTGCCCCGTAGTTCTAACCCATGAAATCTTCACTTCTCTGGGAAATATTTGTATACACACACACACACACACACAGCTAGGGGAAAACATTTTGTCCACTCAGTTGCTTGTGTCAGCAAACACAATCCTATGCTTTTGTGTTTAAGTTTTTAAACAAATCTGACGTGGCTGGGCCATATCATGGAGCAATCACTTGCCAGAGACATTAAAAAGGAAAGAGGGTCAAGCCTCTCAGTCAAGTCTGACTTGCATTACAGCCAATGCAGAGTATCAAAAACCTGTATCTTTCCTGCTGTTGCTCTCACACGACTTCAAAAAATGGCCAAACAGATGTTTTTTCAATTTTACATACAAACTTCACTTCCTGGCGGTAGCTGTGTGTGCCAAGTTCCAGCTCAGTGCAAGTTTTTATGGCTGAATTCTAAGCCCCTGACAATAGGGGGTTATAATGAAATGCTGACAGACCCCCGAGCGCCAACAAATGCAATGGCTCGCTGCAGAGGAGGATATGTGCCCGGTGAGTTCCAGCTGGGACTGTGCAAGCCAATCAATCCTTGTAAGAAGAAAAGTAGTTTTTCCTGAGCTCCCCACATTCACGTAGGCTTCAGGGCCAGACGTGCTTGCCTTTACTTTGGCTTCTATCTGTAGAGAGATAGCTATCCAGAGAAATTCTCAACTGGAAGTACATTTGATCAGCTTTCCTAAAATGGTGTGTTCTGCTGTCCCCAAAGATGGTCCACCCACAAGCCTGCGACACCCGTGGGGACCACTTCTTCCAAAGCAGAACAACCACAAAGCCAATCCAAAGTGTGGGACAGGATCCACACAGGCAGGAAGCCAGCCCGTCCTTTGAGATTCCAGCTTCACTTACAGAATCTTAGACCAGGTCCCAGGTTTCAATAGTTTTATATTTGCTGAAATAAATATTAAAACATTTTCTATTGTAAAATATTAAATGATTGTTATTAAAAATGTAGAACATATGGAGATAGTTTTTAAAAGAAAGCATATTCCCACTATGAAAAAACCTCTTTTATAGAGGTTTTGATGTACTTCTTTTGTATTTCTTTAGCAAAAAACTTGGATAATAGTAACATTCTCATTACAGACATCATTACAGACACCTCCGCAAAGCATGTGGAGGTGAAGAGGAAAAAGAAAATAACCTATTATTTCTATGCAGATATAGCCATTGTTTATTTTTAAAGTGTATCCTTGTAGTCCTGGGTAGATACAGTTTGAAAACAGCCAGGTTTGTCTAGATGCACCTCTAGTGAGATTGTGCCACCCAGTGAAAGGAGGGAAGGGTGAAGCTGGCCAAATGACCAGAGCCACAGATACCAAGCCAGGCTCCATAAAACCCTTCAGTGGTGGAGACCTGGGTCGCAAGAATGGGGTACAGATATTAAAAATGGTGTTTACTTTCAGAAATTAATTACAGGCATCATGCTTTCCATAGAAATTTGAGAATATTAGGCTCCGCTATATGTATTTTTTTATCATAGGGGCTAATCTTTGTTGACAGACAGTAAAGCCTTAAATCAAAGAGAAAAAGTAATATCATTCAGGAAAACTACTATGCTTCCTGTTAAGGACTTCATTGTTTCTTAACAATAAGAGAGAGAGATTTTTCTATTTTTCAGTTTTTATAGCTTTGACTGTTTTCTCCTACATTAAAGGAATAAATGTCTATTGTAAAAAAAATACTTTGAAACCATAGACCAGTAAAAAGGATAGAATATAAGAATACTCATAGTTTCATCAGACAGAGACATCATGGCTAAAACTTTGTATAAAAATCCTACATGTCTAGATTTCATTGCATGTATTTTTTTTCTTTAAATGAAAGTGGGTTTGATGTATATGTTATTACTTAATTTTGTTTTTCCACTTGAGGAGGAATATATTTCCATATTAAATATTTTTCCAACACTAGTTTTAATGTTGGCATAATATTTTATTGTCTGGGCTTAACATAGTTTACCCCAGTAAGGGTCACTTAAGTTATTTCTCAATTTTTCATTGTTATCAAAACACCCTTGGATCTATTTCTTCTTGGCATAGTCATGATTATCTCCTTGGGATTAATTTCTAGAGATTAAATTAGTAGGTTAAAGAATATGCACATTTGAAAATACTTTGTTCTCTAATGCCAAAGCCCCTTCAGGGAGATTGATTCTTCCCTCAGAAGATCGGGAATATATGTTTCCCTGTCTTATGAATTTTTTCTTAGTCCTTATTAATTTAGTGAGTGGAAAATAAGATCTTGTTATCATTTTAATTAGCACTTTATTACTAATCAGTTTAAGTGTTTCTCTGTGGGTCTCTTGGTCAACTCATTCCTCCTCTTGTGATTCACTTCTTGTGTCCTTTGCCCATTTTCCTATTGAGGTGGTTTCCTTTCTCTAATTAACTTACAAAATCACAGTAGCTATTGAGGACATGAATATATCTAAATAAGTACTGGAATTTTAACTTATCATTTGCTGTGTGTGTGTGTGTGTGTGTGTGTGTGTGTATGTGCATGTGTATGTGTGTGTGTGTGTGTGTGTGTGTGTATTACAGGTTTTTCAGTATATGTCAAATCCACCTTGGGAATTTCAGTTCAGGCTTTGGAGCTGAAAGAATTATGCAAATTGTATAACCTCTCTACTTTTTTAGTAGCATTTTTATGATTTTGTTTTTACAGATACTACTTAATCTGTTTAGCTTTACTCTGGTGTGGAACATACTCTAAATTTTGGTCTCCAGCTTGCTACTGTATTGCTTCTATGAATTCTTTCTCTACTAATGTAATATAAAATATCATCTTATATTAAGTCTTAATTCTCATATATACCTAGATCTGTTTCTGGACTATTTTGCTCCAAGGATTTGTTTAACTACTTCTGTGTTAGCATAAAACACTAATATCATTGGTGTAGATTTATCATAACTTTCAATATCTCACATGAATCCCCCTTCCTACTTAAAAGAAAAATTTAACAAAACTTTCTCACTCTTACAGGCTTATTACTGAAACATATAAACACAGAAACTGTGTGCTCTAAACTACATGAATTAAAATTCCTTTTAGGTTTTGTGGTATAGCTGCATTAAATTTTAAATTAATTTGGATGTAATTTGGCATTTTTATAAAGATTTTTCTTTAAAAAGTATTTAAAAGGATGTGTGTTTATTCAACTCTGCAGCAATTCTTTCACGTCACTTAGGAAAGCTTGAGACAACTCCTTCTCCTCCCGCCCCTCCTCCTCCTCCTTCTCCTCCTCTTAAAAGGCAAAGACATTTGAGCAACATTTTAGGTTGGGATTCAGTATTGGGAAAAAAATATTTGTAAAGGTGAGATCGATGAGGTGCGTAACCCGGACAAAGCGCGGCGCGAAAGCCCGGATCGCCTTGGAAGCGCCATCTCCCCGCGATGGAACAGGCGGCGTCCGCTGCTGCGGCTGCGGCCACTGCGGCCGCCTCTGGAATCCTGTCGTACAGCAGAGCGGTCTGCAGTCGGAACCGGAGCCTCCGGAGTCTCCGCTGCTCTTCTAAATTAATTGAAGAAATAGATGTAGATGTACTCGATTACTTCTTTCTCCAGAACTTTTAAAATCAGGACCAGGACTACCTAGGAATAAGTAGCTTTTACAGAGAACTTTTTTCGTTTTTGGAGATGTCTTTGGTTTGTAGTTCTGCTATAAAAGGCACTGTACTGGAGGTGACCTCTATGAAGGCTTTATATATACAGTTGAGGGCGCATAGCCCAAACTATAATTTTATATATGTTTACCGTAAGACATCAAAATATTTGACCTTCAGTTCACCTTGTACTTGTCAATCGCAGCCAGCCTTTTTTTTTTTTCATTTTTTAAATTTGAGATAAGATGTTGTTAAGTTGCCCAGAGTGGGCTTGAATTTGCAATCCTCCTGCCTCAGCCTCTCAGAGGCTAGAACTGCAGACATGTACCAACCATCACGTCCACCTTCTTCTTTCTTTGTTTTCTTAAACCTTTGTGAAATTTACTCCTTTCCTAAACCAGTGAAGCACAACAGATAAAATGATCTTTTGCACAGTGAAACTTGGTGGGTATCTTAAGTTAAGAGGTCGGACCCTTTCTTGTGTAAATTGTCTTTATTTTTCTTAGAAATTGCAACCCTTAGCTTTTGGCTTCCTTTAAGTCATTTTAATGTTAATACTGTTAATATTGGTGGTATTTTTTTCCTAAACACTGTGTCAGGGGAAACTGCCTTACAGCTTTATTTCCCAGGAGCACTGGAAGTCCAAGGAGAGGAGACAATCTGCTAAATGTTAATAAACTTTTACTTTTAATGAGGAAGTGGCCCATAGAGAGTCTCTCTCTGAGATGTTAACCCTACACAGCAAACCTCTGGGGCCCTGGGAGTAGCCAGGGGGCACAGAGCTCCCAGACAGGCCTCCTTGGTAGGGCACAGAGGAAGGTTCTGAGGCTGAGAGATGGTGTGGTCTTTCCGGCGCATTGGTCTTCCTTGCTCGCGGGTGAAGCCCTGCCACAGCCACTCTGCCGATGCTTCCCCAGCCTCCCGGGCAGAAAAGCGTTCTGTCCCCCGTGTGTCTGTGGTGCTGCTTCTGTCCCTCCCATGAGCTCACTACCACATTACTTCCTATATGTGTCTCCCCGCCCGCCCTGGACGCAGGGAGATTGTTACCGCATTCCACTTAAAAGAAAATCCCTGGAATCTGAAACAATGCCTTGAAATCAACAATTTCTCAATAAAAGTGCACGAATGGGTGTATTAGAGAAGGATCTGAATTTCTAGATGAGTCCTTGTTCTAAGGAGAGTTGTGCCTTTGCTTTGCAGTCATGTCATCCAGTCCCACCGTTGGATCTTCCAGCACTTCCTCCATCCTCCCATTCTCCTCCTCAGTGTTTCCTGCTGTCAAACAGAAGAGTGCCTTTGCCCCTGTCATCAGGCCCCAAGGCTCCCCTTCACCTGCCTGCTCCAGTGGCAATGGAAATGGATTCAGAGGTAAGCGCAGGTTCTGCCTTGGGGGTAGCATGAGATAGGTGTCTGGGGGCCTTCAGAGTGACAGCAGAGAATAACTCCATAGCTCCATAGCAGAGCATAACTCCACAGCATAACTCCTTAGCTCCGGCCACATCCCCACCAAGAGATGCTTTGGCGCTTCCACCATGGGTCATGAATAACTGTGCAATGGGGCTCCAAGTTGGGGGAAAGGAAGACATCACCAAACACAGATCCCAGCTTTAAATTTTTGTAGACCCACATGTGCTGTGAGTGCCTCCTCAGTGCTGTGCCACTGACCCTGTAAGGTGCCTGGTCACCCCATCCAATGCCAGTAGTGACTACTTCTTACCTAGCTCTCTTGCAGGCTGCAGGGCACACACCTCCCCATGGCGCACATGGAAGGAGGCATCAGGAGCAGCGAGCAAGTTCTGAGAATTCTATCACATGCCAGCCAAATTGATAGCAGGTGCCCAGTCAGGGGTGGGGTAGGGAAGGAAGAGGAAGAGACATCTCGTTTCTAAGAACAAAAAATTAACATCACCCGTCAAATCCACTTTTGAGTAGCGTCCTAAAATATGATATGACGTAACATAACACAAATGTGATGAGAACATGAGCCTCTAATCATCCTGTCGTCAATGGGAGGCAGCCGATGGCGAGAGAGCAAATTGGAACCTGCTGGGCACAATGGCTCCTGGGTGACCCATACTGTTTGCAGGCTGTTCCTCATATCATATCTGACGTGAAAGCACTCATGACAGGCAGTGTTGGATAAAACTGAAAGGAGTGAGATTCAGTTAACCCCTTGTGGGCCAAAGTCTCTGAGGTCAGCAGAGCTTGCCTGGGGCGTGGGGAGCCCCGGATGGATGGTGTTGACCTGGGGATCGCCACTCCTGGGGGTTTGATAAGAGTCTATGGGTTTCTCTAGGACACCTGTGAGTAGTCCTTCTCCATTTGTAGCTGAGAACAGACCAGAAAGGTACATTAGGCCCCTGCCCCATCCTGCCACTAGAGAAGATGGCATCTTCTCAAAGTGACTTGACAGAGAAATTGTCAAAACAATAAGTGAAAACACAGCGCTTCAAAGAGCCATGGCAAGTTCTTTCAATTCTAAGCAGACGGTACAGCTGGGACTCCATGACACCCAGCATGGGAGTAGTTGGAAACATCTGTATATTTGATGGAAGTTTTGTCTTTGGCTTTCATCCAGATGTCTAAGCCATGAAGAGTTCAGTCTGTAGTTAAGTATCTCCACTTGCTCGGCTCTCACCAAGAACCTGTGTTCCACGCCATCGCTAGCGGGTGGGCGAGAGCTTACCCCATGATGGCTGGATCCCTGGGATCTCTGGATGGAGAGACGAAAGCAATTGCTGAGTTTTTACTTCCACACAATGCCTTCCTAAGCCCGCTGGCTTCACTCATAGAGTGAGGTTCATGCAGAGCGAGAGGGAGAAAGCCAGGGGGAGTCCCGCCTTCCCCCAGGGTGGACAAGGGGAAGACAGGAAGGATGCTGCCCTTCCGATTCCTGGCACTCCAGAAAACAGGTTTAGCTTCATTTTGGGACCTCCGCCCACCAACCCTCTCCTGCCTCCTCTCTCACATGTGCCTTGAATTTGGGGGCATAGAGCTGGTTGTCTCAAATCTTTGCCTGTTCTGATCGGGCGGCTCACTGGTGGAGGCTGCCAGCTCCCAAGGCCAGGACAAAGTTTTCATGGGCACCGGTGGCCTTCCATCCCCCCACCCTGCCTTTTGTTTACTTGCCCAAACTCCCCATGGTTTCACCAAGAGAGCCTTACGTGGGTCCAGTGAGGTTCCTTTGGAGACAGGTGCAGCAGAAATACCAGAGGACCCTCTGCAGGGTCCTCAGCCATGCCTATTCCTGTCCCCCACTGAGAGGACTGGGGCTGAGACCCTGGCTGTGCAGCACATCCTTGGCTGTGCCTGGAGGGACAAGGGCTCAGGCCCTGCGCAGGCTCTGGCTCTGCACTCTGGCTTCGTTTCTACAGAATCACTGCTAAGTCCCACGCTGCTTTTGATTTTTTTTTTGGTACCGGGAATCGAACTCTGGACCATGCACTTACCAGGCAGGTGCTTGTGCTCCTGAGCTATATCCCCGGCCCTTCCCACGCCTCTTTTGAAACCTATGATTCCTCTCAATTTCCCTGTTGAGTTGAACCTTACAAAAGAAAAAGGAAGAGGAGAAGGAGGAGAAGGAGAAAGAAGCCTCTGTCAGTTTAGGGTTGCAGCCTTTTAAAAAATTGCAAACAACTATGAACATATGTAGTGATGTGCCTTAAAGGTCTCAGAAGCATCTTAAAGAGTACCGCACTGTGACAAGCACTCAGCTCTCAGACTCATACTCAACTCTCATTGTGTTGGAGTTAGCTCAACACCACCTGGGTTGTGTGGATCATTAGCATCTCACAGCCTCAGTTTCCTGGTCTGTTGAATTGATTGTATACATGAAGCATGGTAACGGCTATTTCCATGCAACCCAGCAGGGAGGAGGCTGGATTTGCCTCCTGCTCATCCCATGTTGGGGGACCAGGTAAAAAGACAAAAGATTTATATGATCTGAAGAGAAACCAGAGTACGGGGCCAGGTAAATGGCGGCTCGATATCCAGCATGATGAGGTTTCTGTAAAGGCAGAGAGGAGGAACATCAAGCTGACATTCACTGCAGCATCTGTAGGCACTAGTGAACAAATCCTGGAATCCTATGGCCTGATGGGCCAGCAGCTCCATCTTTTCAGACATGGAGATGGAGAGAATGACAGTGTGGACCAAAGGGCCCGGTGGTTGCAGGCTGAGGCGGGACTCTTCTCTGGACCTTGTGAGGTGGCGCAGTCTCCGTCACAGACAAAGGTGTGTGCAGCCCGCCTTCATTAAGAGCTGGACTGCGATACAGCACAGAAAGGACTGCTGTTCACACTCTGCCCCTTTCAGGTCATGCCGTCAGCATCATTCTTGGTTAAGCAGCTTGTCTCAAGCCACATAGAAAGTGATTGGTCACTTGAACTCATGAGTTGGGTCTCCAGAGCCTGTGCTCCGACAGCCCCGCGTCTGCCGAAGGGTAGGAGTAAGGAAGCTGCTCTCTTTGCCCTTCACCACCTTTCCCTCCTGTCTCCCGGCCTCCTGGACCAGAGGGAGATCACCGCTTTCCCCTAAGCTGCCAAAGGTGAAAAGGAATTAGACAATCAAAGTGCACTTCAGCATCCTCCCCCACCAGTGGAGGTGTTTACTTGTTTTCCAGTTTGTATTTGCTTTCTGTCTTGTTGGCTCTGGTTTCTACAAGTAAAACGTCAAGACCTCTAGGTATCTTCCCCAAAGAGTTAGACTTTAGACGTTGTACCACGGTGGTGCCTGTATACTCCTCATTATAGCAGTGTAACGTTTGTTTTTTAGCGTTACTGGGGATTGAACTCAGGACCTTATACTTGCCAGACAAGTGCTTATTCCCCTGAGCTATATCCCCAGCCCCTAGCAGCATAACTCATAATAGCTAAATTTTGGAAGCAGCCTGTATGTCCAATCAACAGATAAAGAAAACATGCTATGCTG
Organism: Dinomys branickii; assembly: GCA_004027595.1. NCBI lineage: Eukaryota > Metazoa > Chordata > Mammalia > Rodentia > Dinomyidae > Dinomys > Dinomys branickii. The sequence continues at coordinate 78,892 of PVLD010005550.1, forward strand.
ACACAATAGAGTACTACTCAGCCATAAAGCAAGATAAATTTCAGTTGTTTGTAGAGAATAGGTACATTTTAGACCATGATGCTAAGTAAAAAAGCCAAACATAGAAGGTTAAGTAGCACATGGTTTCTCTTATAAAGGAGACCCAAAATATAAATAATTGAAACCATAACATAAAAGAGAGATGACAGGAAACAGGGAGACAGACCTTGTGAAAATAGGAAGGAGATTTGGGGTGGAAGGGAAGGGAAGGGAGGGGAAGGGAAGGGAGCGGAGGAGGTAAATGGCAAGTATAAATGATTAAGTTGTGATTTGTGTATGTACCAGTTCCCCAAGATGACTGTAATTATTATGTATCACAAACAGATATCAATAAAGTATGAAAGTCAAGGTCACCATCTAGCAGAGATCTGTCTACCCAGTGTTCGATGTGAGACTAGACAGGGGAGATGGGCTGTTTTCCAGCATGCAGAGCATCTTGATCTCTGAGCTGCTCTTCCCTCCACATTCTGCTCTGGGAACCCTCTGAAACTCGGGCAAAGGAAGGGGCTGAGGAGCTTTAAATGTAGCGGACAAGGAAGAGTTGAGAATGTGAGTCACAATCCCTCCCAGAGCGCTCTGCATGCAGGCCTTCTCATGCCACCTTCCGCCTCATTTATGAGGCATTTACAGTTGATGAGTATAGATTGTCAAGATAATATTATACACTGCGTGTCTGATTCATTTTCCAGCTCCCTCCAGGAAAAAAAAACAACACCCTTCTGCACTCTGGGATAATTACTAGAGTTGCTATATCTCCAAATCATCAGGGAGTGTCCAGAATTGAACCACCTTTATTGAAAAGTTACATCGATTCAATATATAGTAATACAGGCAAAAATAATTAAGGCTTTGCTAGCTGTGTAAGACCTTAATCCAGATCTCACAAACATTCAATAAAGGCTGTATGGGCAGGGAAATAGACGGCTGACAATTTTGCCCGAGAGGACTAGCTGTGATGGAGAAAAGAGGCAGAGGGAGGAGAGTAAGAGAGACAGACAGACAGAGATGGGGACAGAGACAGAGACAGAGAGGGGGAGAAAGTGAGAGATGAGTGGATGGGGGGAAGCACAGAGAATGTTGGCCGTTTGCTTGTAAGCTTAGCAAGCCCAACTCAGTAAAATGCTTTTATGATATTTGTACTCCCCTAGATGTGCTGTGGGCAGGAGAAATCAAATAAACCAATTCCAGATATGGTTTGGGTGCAAAAACACTATTTGGCCATTTCCCAAGAATGTGCTGATTCTAGGAGCTCATCATTTCCAAGCAAAGACCAGAGGAGTGTGCTTTACTGTGTGACTTTTTGCACATCTTGCTTCTGCTGCTCTGTTTCCAACATTGAGAGAAAACTCTGCACTTGGTTCTACCCTAACAGGGGTCGCCCACATTTCTTGGCCAGATGGAGGAGACACTAGCATTACCCTTGGATAGAGCATGAGGAGGGAGGACTAGGGTGACTCCCACCTCAGGAAGTAAATTCAGGCTTCTGTTCCGGTTGATCAGCCTTCATCACTGAATAGTCACATAGCACTGAGCACCAAGGAAAGAGGAGCTATGTAGAAAAAAAAGTGCTAAAGAGATTTATGTTGGAAGAGATATAAGGACTCCCAGGTTGGATAGAAAAGCTGGCCTCTTATAAATGATGCCCAGTAGGTCAACAAGTTCCACACCTGAAACGTCCTCTGTTGTTCCAAATAAGTTATTCGGAACAGTATAATCTGGAGATTATTTTGTCAAATAATCAAAACTATAGCACCCATATACTGCAATTTAGTGTACATGTTGCCATCCAGTATCTCATTTCTAGGACTCATAAATGTAAAACAGCAACAACAACAGCAAAATGACTCTGGGCTTCTCAAGCACAACTAGAACAAGCTTTGGTTACAATTCAGAGATTCCCTAAGGTTTCAGTAGCTTGTGTCTGTTAAGCCCAAACCTGAAGGAAATGAGTTTACTTATCAGCTGAGAGCACCATTTCTCTGGATTGGACCAGACCCCGTCATTTCCATCCCCTTTCCCTCTCTACTATACTCATTAACATAAAATGTCTCCCAGTCTCATTCCTGTGCTCCTCTTTCCTTGCAGCCATGACTGGACTTGTTGTACCCCCAATGTAGAGGGGAGGAAGAACTGCTTTCTCATAGCACAAAACTACTTATTCTGATGGACCAGTAATGAGGAAAAGCACTCTGAGCTCTTTGAGGAGAGTCGTGCCCCACAAGGACGTGACGGACATATTTGGGACGACAAGGAGCCACCATGTTACTTGGTCTTACATTTCCCCTGAAGCTCTGATGGTAGCTACACACACTGACCCTCTTGGGGACAAGGACAAAAGCTGTCACTGAGGTGGTCAGTGCTAAGAGCGGAAATGCAATTCTTTGTTATGAACATTATGAAAACCACCTTCCTATGTTTGTAAAATATTTAAGAAAAAATTGGCAAAACAATTCATGCTTAATATTTTGGATACTATTTGTTTTTCTTTGTAGGAAAAAAAGTGGAAAGTTTCTATTTTCTATGAAGCCTTTCAGATACCAATTTAGTTTATGCAGAAAAAAAAAATTGAACAAAACAGGGTACCAGCATGGAAGACTTTCTTAAAACGAAACCTGCATCGAATGATGAAATGTTGTATGTGTGTTTGCTTATAGTTTAATCTCTTTAAAAAAAAAAACAAACGAAAAAGAAAAATTTTTAAATGTTTTACAATTATTTAAATAAATAAACGTGTAACTTATTGTAAGTAGAAGTAGAAATTAAGACCTCTTTTGGGAGGAGGGAGGAATTTCTCTTCCCAATGTAAAATGAAAATGATGCAAACATGTAGTAACAAGTTTTAAAGGTGTGTGATTATTACTACAGTTACTTACTAGACTCTGACCCTCTGTCATGCATCCCCCTCTTTTTCTTTCATTTTATTGACCCATGAGCAAGAACATGTAACTTACGTAGATTTCCTACAAAACAACCCACTGCATAAAAACAAGATGAAAGTACATGCGCATATATCAGTCCTCACTCCCCAGCTCGGGCTGTCTTCTCAGTAGCCTGCATATCCCTGTTGCTGTTCACTCTGTGGATAGTTTCCTTTTTTAAAAAAAAGTCCATTTTAGCTTTCAACCATTGTCCCCTGAGCAAGGCAGAGAATTCCCATGTTTTAGTATGTTCCAAGCTTTGAGCATCCCAAGAAAAGAAGCGGCTCCAGCTTTGCTAATCAAGGACTCCTTTGGAATTCTTTGCCAGAACCACACACTCCCTCCTCTTTTGCTTACCTGGCTCAGCACAGAGACCTAAATCCCTGTGGAACTTTGGAAACAGAGTTTGAGGAAGTTAACTCTGCTTTTTGGATTATTAAGGTCAATATTAAAATAGCCAAATCCTTTACTTTCTCTGCATATTGCCCATTTTATGTACTTAAACTTACTTTAAAAACACACATCCCACTTGCCTTGGTTTCTGAGCAAGTTTGGGATAGGATGTGGAGGAAAGTTAAAATCCCTAAGCTCCTTTCCTGATGTTCAGAGACATGGACAGTGAATGCTTGTCTCCGAGATTAGGGCACCTATGTTCTAAGCAGCACAGGTAAGCGGCCCTCTGATGCACTCCCTGTAGTTCTGTGACTAGCTCTTAGGAGGGCCTTTGCAGTAGCTGCTAACAGTGGTTGACTCCTGAGAGCCTGCAGGATCCTGAAGATGCACACAGACTCCCTTGGGTTGCCAACAGGATGTCACTTTTACCCAGGTCAGGGTTCTTGTTGGCTCATCGGCACCAGGTTAAGGTTGATACACAGACTTAGTTTGAGGCTCTTGGTTGGGTTCTAATCTCAGAAATTGATGCAGCTCTCATGGAAAAACACCTTAGCGCATTGGAGCCAAGTTTAGATGACCTTCTCTGCCTCGCCAATACATACCCACATCAACTCAACCCCCAACTGTATTATTTGCCTCTAGTTCACTCTGGAATTATCCAATGTGATCAACACTTTTTGTATGCACAGGAGAATCCAAGGTTTTGGGAATCTGGCATGCTTTTAACTACTGCAGACAGTCTCTCATAGTCAGGGCTGAAAGGAGCAAAATACATGGAAGCACATGAGCAAAATTTCCCCAGTGAACAATTCCACAGAAGGGGAAGAATGTGTGGAATACAAACATTACCAGCCCCCAATAAAGGCAGAACACAATTAAGCATGTCTGGACCTGGATTTGAGCCAATCCAACATAAGGAAATGGTTTTTCTTTCAGTAGCGTTGCTTTTAGAATCTGTGAATTTTGCTCTTGCATGAAGATGAGCGCAGTACTGTCTTCAAAATGATTGTAGAATATGTTGGTAGCTTTACACCGAAAAATGTGTGTAACTGAGTACCAAGCATCCTTGACCATTCAGCTAGAACCTGAGCAGCAACAGATCTATTGAATTGTACAAATGTGTGTAAGGATTATTTTTAGTGTACTAATAAATTAAAAGCAAAGCTATTCTGTCCTCTTTAGTCATTGCTATCATTCCGGTCCCAGCTTATTTTTATGCCACTTGAAAGACAAGTATTTCTATAGGTAACTATGAAATTCTCTCCTATCTGTGTAAGAGGAGCTGTGTAAGATTTTTCATTTAAAGGAACAATTTACTTCATTATTTATCTCGTTTTTTGTTATAGCATCAAAATTCTTCCCAGTTTTTCTTTGCACATTTCAATATGCATGGTTTAAAAACCATTATCGTCTCTACCTTTTGTACAGTAAGGTCTTATTTTCAAACTGTACAGTTTCACTTTATTGTTTTGCTTTGTCAGTTATATACAGTATAAAGTTGCTATGCACAGAGCTTTTTGTAAAGACAGCTTTTTTGTTTACTGTTTTTAATAGTCTTACTTATGAAAGAATATCTTGTTTGTAAAATGAATAATGTCTTCTTCAGTTTTAAACTTTAAATTATCCTAACAAAAAAATAAAATTTTTGTACTGTAAAAATGAGTCTTTTTTTAAGTAGAAGAAACTTAGTTTGAGATTTATTCTTAACTTTGGGCACTTACTTATAACTTCCAGTGCATGAATTTCCTTTGGTTGAAGGAAATTACTTCAGGTTTTGCCTACATGGGAAGCATACCTGGAGGAGAGAAGACATATAATTTCTTGTTAGTTTTTTCTATATATTTATCTGTGCACCTATTTGGCCAAATCTCTCCATGAAACCCACAAAACTCAGGGCACCCTATTTGCTCTGTTTGATGTTGATTGGCTGGGATTCTTGAGGTTCCTGGGATGTATGTCCTGATTTGAAACTGCTTTGTAAACACTGATGAATTAGAGGTGGGGGCACAAAGACTGGATTCCTATTCTCAAATCACGGGAAAGGAGCAAGCCACAAAGAAAACAGATGTAGCTCTCATAGGAAAATAGAAGGGCTGGAGCCTTTGCACAACCAGCAGCAGACAGCTAAGTTTCCCAGGGAGGCTGGGCTGGACCAAGCTTCCAAAGAATTCTCCATATTTTGTCACAGAGACTGGAAGTGAGTGCTCCAGGTGGGAAAAAGGACACAGAGAAAAGACATATCAAGGGAAATTCACAAAGCACATTTAGGAGAATTCGATCCTGGACATGATTCTCAACCAGAATCCTCACAGTATAATTGAAGTATCTCATCCCTCTTGATGAGATTACCGATACAGTCTCACCACATAAACTGCCTAACTTGTGCAAGTAGATGAGATGATGTTTCTGAGCAGAAAACTGGGAAAGCTGCTGGGCTCTTGCTTTTCTTGAGGAAAAGTAGCTGTTCTGTCCCTGTATCTTTGTATGCTTAGTGCCCTCTCATCCTGATTCAGGCCTGGGTTTAGGTGTTGTCTTCTCTGGGTTTAGGTGTTGTCTTCTCTGGGTTTAGGTGTTGTCTTCTCTGCCTTTGCTGGCACTGATGAGTGGTGCAGGTGCCCCCATCTTCCTCTGTAACTGAACTCTGTAGAATCCTGGTCCTATTCCTATTCACAGATTATTCACAGGAGGCTTCTGAATGCCGGGACAGTATCAGTGTCAAGTCTGCTCATTTGTGAAGTCCAGAGCCCAGGCCTGTGGTCTCACAAGTGCTTGAAGTAGGAGGAGCGAATGTGTGGTTCTGCTGTCCTCTGCTATATGGGAAATTACTTCGTAAAAACTACCTTGTCAGCTGATTAATCAAAAAGATTTTGAAGTGTGCCCATAATGTAACATGGCTGGCTGCTCATCAAACAGGGGAAACCTGCAGAGGGATGAGTTAGGAAGAAGAGGCCTCTGGCTGGCAGCCCTGTGGGCAGCTTGCTTTGCCCGCTTTCCTTGGACCTTCTCCCGTGCGGATTCTCTTGCTCAGAGGAACACCAGAACCAGGGTCTGGAACTTCTAGGAAGAATTATACCCCACTCTTAGCCTCAGTAAGATATTTAACTTGTAACCACACACTTGAACCTTGGAGAGATTCTGCATACACGCCACTATAAGAGGCTCAGACTGACTCTAAGTGGGAGCATCCTGGGATTTGGAATTTCAAGACTAAAGTGCAGACCAAGTCCAGAGCACTTTATTCCCATGTAAGGAAAGTGAATTTCCTGCCTGGGACTATGCTGCAGGTGATGGGAACCAGAAAGAACTTGATTCAAAGAATAACACAATCAACTTTATGCTTCAGAAATTCCCAGTCCTATAGTGTGAGCAGTAGATTGGACAGAGTAGATATTGGATGCAAGGAGAGCAGTCAGACAAGGGTCAAAAGACAGCAGAGAAGCACCAGTGTGCTGGACCTTTGTCTATGCACAGTGTCTATTCTGAGTGGTCCACATCTGTGTCATGCTCGCTGTTACAAGTTTTAAAATTACTTTGGCCATTAGGAGACTATGGCAAAGGTCCAGACAAGAATGTCTCACTCCCAAGTCAAGGCTTGGAATTAGAGATGGAAAGGAAAGGGAGGACACGACAGACATCTCTACACTCTGATGGACTTACTGACTGGGTAGATGTAGGAACAGGGGACGGGGCAACTGGCAACTCTCAAGGTGCTAGTCACACAGGTGGATTTGTAGTATCGTGAACTGAAGCAAAGAATAAACAGGGAACCAAACCGGGGGTAATGAGAAGAGGGTGATGATTTTAAACTGTGCGGTGATTTCTTTCCTTTCTCGGTTAACTGACGATTACTTTCCATGAGTTTATTCAAGAATGATTAGAGAGAGTTATATTCATTGGTTTATTTGTATCTTTTTAAAAAAAAAAAAGACTGCTCTATTTCTACTTGAGTGTCAATTTGGCTGAGTATAAAATTTCTGGGCTTATGCTTTATTTGAAAACTTCGTGGGAGTTTGGTTGTTTCACTTTGTTTGTGTCATTGTCTTCCAGTGTTTGTGTTGGCATGGAGGTGATGGAAGCTCTAACTATCTTTCTCCTGCCCCTCTTGTATTCATTCTGCTCATATAAGAAAGGTGACTCTAGTTTACCGTGTGAATTGTGCCAGTTTTGAGAGCAGGAGGGGGATATAATAAATAATTGGGCTTGGAAAACAGGTGTGAACTGGGACCATCTCATGATCACTCTACTGGTAAGTGATTTGGGGTTTTCATCCGCCCACCCAAGGGAATCGTTCTGTATAGTCACAGCCTACTAACAACACCAGGATATCTCTTGATGTTCTGTGTCATGCCCTCCCACCCTACCCCACTCTGCTCCAGGATACAGCCTTCCTTTTCAAACTGTAGGTTCAAGTCTTTTATTTCTGGACCCTTCTCTCTCATTGGCATTGAAGAATATTCTCTGTCCCCTCATTCTGGTCCTTCTTGTCAAAGACTGTAGTTTTCTCTAGTCCCCACCAGTGTATCTGTTACCTTTTCCTCTGGTATTTGACACCTTTCATTTATTTTCCTTTTCCTCCCCTCTCATAGTATATGTGTATAAGTCATATTTTGCTGCATGTTGATAAGATTCACCTAAATGAGCTTCTCCTGGACAAGCTATTTGTCAGGTCTGACTCTAGCAACTGCTGATCTATCCCCAGTCCTTTCAACTTCCTGTTTGATTTTCCCTGAATCAACAGCCCCTTCTCTGAAAGTTGGATTTGGGTAACTCATTTTTCAACTTTCGTCAAAAATGGAATTCAAAACTCTCTTTCTCATTACTCTTCCCTTTTGTGAGTGATGCTAGGAAGGAATGGGTAGAAAAATTACTATACTAGTATTTTAGTGGGGAACCTTCAAGTCATAATTCAAGAAAAGAGAGGGCACATAATGCCCTTTATTTTGTCACCATGTACCAGCTTCCTTTGGTGTTCCAGCTTGCCTTTGACCACTGGCCCTGTAGGCCAACCCAATGGTTACATGCTTCACTTTCTCCTCTCCACTTTGTCCAGTATAAATAATAAGATACAAATAATTTCTAAAACAATAACTAAAAGTGATTGTTCTGCTGAAATTTGTAATAATGAATAATACACAAACAGGGATCATTGCTTGACTCATGGAAGTCAGTTCAATGGCACTTGAGCCATAACACTATTGGCAGAATTTTGGTAATTCTCCTAAAGCAGATTCCACTTTGAACAACAAACCCTTATTTCTTAAATAAGTTTTATGAAGAAAAGGCAGTGTGATAGAATGGAAATAGCTAGAATTCAGAGATCTGGATTTAAATTCAAGACCTACCACCCTTAGTTATGCAATCTTGAATAAATTACTGCACTGAGTCTTAGTCTTCTTGAACGCCAAACAAGAATACACAAAAATAACCACAGACACATATAGTTATTAGGGTTAAACAAAAATAGTATGTACCTTAGAAACATATACTCAATATAACAGGGAGGGCTGGGGATGTAGTTCAGTGGCACAAGTGCCTGTCTGGCAAGTGCATGGTCCTGAGTTTGATTATATATATATATAACACTGTGTTGTATTCCCTGCTTTATTCCCAGCACATACAGTTGTACTTCCCATGAGAAGGCACTGAATAAAAACCGAACATTTGATAAAGGCTGAGCACATTCAACAATAATTTCAACATGTGCTTTGGTGTTGCACATGTTGACTTCGAATCCCAACTTTCCCACTTGCCAGTAGAAGGGTAGAAGGAGCAGTGGAACTCAGAATTGTCAGGTCCATCATCTCTAAAGAAGTAGCTGATTAGCAGAGTCCTCTCAGTGGCACAGATGTCTATGCAGTGGGTGCTAAGAGAGGAAGCAGTGGAGGCTCCGGATTCACTCCAGATGGTTTGCAGACAGAATAGCACCAGGGCCATTGTTTGTCCTGGGGTTCCCTTTGATCCAGTGAAAGTTTTAGTGGAGTGATAGGTGCTGTGCCCAGCAACTAGTTCTCTGTTTTTCACTGTGCTTGTCAGGGAGTGGTACATGCAGAAGCCTGGTCCAGTTCTTTGTAAATTATCATAAAAAAGAATAAAGGATGTGTTCTAACAGCAGTCCATGTTTTCTTCCATTAAAAGTTAATAAGAATGTTTTTATGATAGAATAGAACATCTGGTGCATCATGGCTATGACTTTTGAGGACAAAGCAAGCATTGTTTTCAATTCCAGATTTTTGCAAATCCAAGAGTTTGAACCCATAAAAAACTGCTTTTAAGACAGGGATGAGACTAAAGCCACTTCTAGCATCAAGTCCAAATGTTCAGTGTTTCTGAACTGAGCAAGAATATAACAGCTATATAGAACTATGGGTGCTTCGAAGATTGGGGCTACATAAATAAGAAATGCTATGGTCTTTAAATATTAATAATGTTTTGCCAACAACAATGACTAACACAGTGGAAATGTGAACTTCATTTCTCTCTACTGAGTGGGTGTGAGAAATCGAAGCCTGAGTTCTAATCATCCTCCATCTCACATTAAAACTGAATGAATATCAGAAAATTATCTTCACCAGCTTTAATTTTTCCCCACATACAAAACAGGAGATAAAGAGACCATTATGTGAAGATTCTTTTTCTGCCAAGATGGCGTGAGGTTTGCATTAAAAGAAAAAGAATGTCAACGCGGCAGACACAGCAAATGTTGGCTCTATATGTTTTTGGTTCCTCTCCCTTAGCCTTGGATAAAAATTAACATGTGTTTGTTTAGAAAGCCACCCATCACTCTTTCCTCCCTGACAGTTGTGAAAAGAGGTTTCTTAATTAGTCAGCATTTGCGCTGAGTGTGGAGCAGCACCATTTACATCACAATCCATGAGCTAGCTGCTCCTTCCAATGGATCTACTTACAAGGTAAGGCAGTCCTGATGCTTCCTGTCACCAGCAAAGCAGTGTGGGAGTCTTTGGAAAAGGTGTGTGTCTGCCTGCCCTGATACAGGCGGTCTTCAGGGAAGCATTTCTTCACAGGTCATAACCCTCTAATGTCCTTGGCAAGGAGCAAACAAGGAAAGGAGCCCCAGTGTTTACCCAACTGAAATCCCAAATAACCTTAACTTCCCTGTAGCAACCACTTTTAACCAACAGGAAGGGCATCTGATCCATTTTGGTTTCACATTGTCTACTTGCCCTGGTCAATCTTGGGATACAGAAATATAAGAAGAAAATCAAATGCACATAGATAAAAGCAAAGTTCCTCAAGCCAGGGTTTGCAAGTCCTTGAGCCAGGAATATGATGTACTGTACAGGAGAGTGGGGAGCTATGGCTTTACATTCCCAAGTTTTTTGAGCAAAGCAATAGAACACATTGCTATAACTAAAGTTGTTAGTGTTGTGGATATTGATTATGTGGTTTTACTTTTACTTTGTGAATTACTTTCACCAAAAAAGCATATATAAAAACACAAGAATTTCATCTTAAATTTTAGTTTTTATACAGCTTTAATAAAAACTGTAAGAAACTTTAAGGCCCTTTAAGGACTTTTCTCTTACTCTTAAATTAATGCTAAATTGTCAATTTCCAAATATATTTCTCAAGTTTGAGAGGCACTGGAATATGGGAATAAGAAAAGGGAGGGAAAGGCTTGGTGATCTACAGATTGGGTCATCATTCCTTGGATAATGAACACTTGGCTAAATATTAATTCCTGTATTCTGTAATTCTGATTCAATAAAAGAAATCTTCATGTATTATTCTGGTATTTCATTTTTGCCTCTGAATTATGTTCATATCCACAAATCCCAGCCAAGGGCCTTTGAATAATTGTCCCCACATGTAACATTTTCCTGGTGATGTTTTCCTTTCCTTGGTCTTATGAAATATAGAAATGTGTTTCTAATTATCAGCAGAACCACCTGGTAACTGCACTGTATCATCTCAGTAATGTGACTCATGTGGTGTACTGTTTGGTACAACTCAGTCATGTTTGACACCATCCAAGAAAAATTAGTTACTACAATAACCTCACATAGTTCAGGCTCACCTGTAACCAAGGTGACCATATTTTGTGAGTCAATAATCAGAACTTGTGACTTGACAAATATAAGTATGTCTGAATTTGGAGCTGTCCTGGAAAATCCAAGGGATATAAATTTCTATGGCATAAGCCACAAAAGTCACCTTCTAAGTGATACTCTGGTGCCTTCACTTCCAAGTATCTTTGAGAACTTAAAGCAACCAATTTTGAACTCCACTGTCCTTAGAGAGGTACCTGTGGCTGGAGCCTCAAGTATCCATCTCTTCCCTGAATTCCCTGAATGTGCAAGAGTTGAGCATAGAAGTTCACTGACTCTTCTGTGAAACTTTTCAGAAAAACCAAAAAGACGTCTCTGTGCATACAGTAAGCCTCTTTAAAGATTGATCCTTTCTTCAGGCACAGCAAGCTTGGCATATGATGGTAGGTGAGATTATCCAAAGCCCATCAGGCTAACTTTTCCTTCTATGTTCTATTTTACTGGTCTCTGGTCCCTAAATTGTAAGCCTGTGTAGATTTGAATGGATCATTTCCATACTGTTTTCCAGTGTTTTTCCTTCCTGTTTTTCTATTTTTGCTATTTTTTTAAAAGTAGGACTATCAGGGAATGGAAGGAGAGATAAAATGAGAAATTATGTGTATATATATATAATCTTCAAACAAAGAACAGAATGGTTTCCTAGCAGGGCCACCAGAGCTGGCAGAAGTCTGGGCACTGTGCTGAAGAAAAGTTCTGTTCAGGAAATTCTCAGAGGACAGAGGCACAGGAAAGAGAAACAGGAAGCAGCACCAGGATTCCATCCTGTAGGACATATTTTAATGTGAGCAGTGGCGAGGGGGCTGTTCCTTTGTGGGAACTCGGGAGACATGATTGATGGCACCCACACCCGGGAAGTGACAGCAGAACGTGGCGCCTCACCTTGACATTCATCAGCCTGGCAGAGAGAGCAGCTGGAGGAGGTGCAGAAGGAGCAAAGGGGATGTGAAGCCTTAGGCAAAATGCTCCAGGTCCCTCACCGAAGCGCAGGGCTGCTTTCTGCCGATTGGAGGGCTGTGTTGGCAAGAGGAAGACGAGAGGGAGCAAGTCTGAGAAGGAGGCTTTCACGCTCTAACCTAGTTTTCTAACCAAGCATTCCGATAATGGTAACAAAGAAAATCACACAAATTCTTGTGCCTTTTTGTACTGTTCAGTCTCAAGCACAAGTACAAATGCCAGGTGAACCTGCCTGAGATCCTCACACCCAGCCAAGCTCCCTGCACTTAGCCAAGCTTGCTTCATCACAGCAAGGCTCCCTAGTGCCCACCCTACCCTGTACCAGGCTCTTGAAAGCACGTAGTGAGCTGAGGTTTCAAGCGGCAGCTGGGCAATGGGAGGGCTTACAATCACGGGTTAGTCCGTCTTCTGGTGCTATCACCAAGTATGTGAGGCTGGGGACTTTATAGAGAAAAAGAGTTTATTTGGCTCAGGGTTTTGGAGGCTGAAATTCCAAGACCAGGCAGTCCTACCTTGGGGTTTCCTGGGTGAGCCTCCAGGAAATGGTGTGAGTGTATACAGAGGAGGTGAAATGATGGGACCAGAACTGGAGAGACTCAGGAACCAGGCTTGACCCCTTTGCTGCTTTTACAACTAATTCTTGTAGAGACAAACCAGGGTCTTGCAAGAACTACAGTAATTGCTTTCGAAGGTGACTCTACCAATGCCTGAATGCCCTCATGCTAGGCCCCATCTCTCAAAGGTTTAACCTCCAGCACTCCACACTGGGAACCAAGCTTGCAGTGTGCCTGGGGCATGCCCTCAAATCACATCCAAACTGTGATAAATAATGACTGCAAATCTTAGCTTGGTTGACTGGATCAGCTCCTGGCCTCTCTGAGATTCGTTTTTGTTTCGCAGAATGGGCCAGCACCTCCTTACGCTGTAGGACTGGGGTAAGAATGAGATGAGAACGCTCCTGTGAATGCAGCTGGCCCACAGCAGACCTCATTATTTATCAGTGGAGTTCAGTACCCTCAAATGTGAGTCAAGGAATTGGACCTTGTTAGAAAGTGATTCTTCTTCGATTCTAATATATTGATAAGTAACAGATAGTGCTGCAGGAAAAGCCTTGCTAAAATTTGTTAAAATTGAAAGAGCTGAAGAATTAGACCATAGTCAGCGTTGGTGACTACAGTGTTGGAAAAGACACTTGGAAAGAGGAGTCCTAGGGAGGGACAATTGAAGGCCTTTGGCAATGATATGTTTTCAGAACTAGGTGGCAGAGAGAATGGCCCAGCTTTAGTACAAATTAAAGCTACCAAACTGTGCACTGTGATCTTTAGTTTTGTGTTCCAGCTTGTCCAGGCCGTGTTGCAGTGACTTAATTCCCCACCGGTCTGGGTGCTGTTCTGGAAGTAGTTTTTAGATGTGAATATCATGATCAGTTGGCTTTGGGTGGAGGGGATGGGGCTCAGTGATGTGGATGGGCCACATCCAATCAGTAGAAGGTCTTAAGAGCCAAAATTCAGGTTTCCAGGAAAAGAAATTCTGCCTCATGACTATTTGTTTCCTGTGTGAGTCTCCAGCCTGCTGGTCTCCCCATGCCCCCATATATTTCAGACTTACCAGTGCTACAAATTAAACCAGTTTCTGACTCTCTTTCTCTCTTATTTTACACACACACACACACACACACACACACACACAGTCACACTCACACACACAAACACACGCACTGGTTCTATCTCTCTGGAGAACCCTGATGAGTACATACACTTAAAACAAGTGAATTTCATTATATGTAAATTATACTTGAATACATTTAAAAAAAAACTATAGGCTATGTGATTCCATGTCTATAAAATTCCAGAAACTGCCAAGTAATCTGTGATGACAGAAAGCAGTCCAGCATTGCCAGGGGTAGGGACGGGTTACCGATGGGTTTAGGGGGTTCTTGAGGATGGTGGGTCTGTTCATCTCGTGGCTCTTGCCTGGTTTCATGGTTGTTTGTGTTTGTCAAAACTTATCCAGTGTATGCTTTACACTTTATTATAAGTCAATTATACCATAGTGAAGTGCTTTTATTTTAAACAAAGAAAAAGAGACAAAAATAGATACCGAAGGATAAATCCAGGAGGAAAATGAGGCTTAAAGCAGGCAGGGGTATGTGGCCCATGTGGTTCCTTTCATTCTGTTCTCACCCAGGTGTCCTGAAGCTTCTCAAAGGACAGACAGGAAGAACCACCCTGGAGGACTCACAGCTGCGACGGTTGAGCTTAATCGTCAACTTGACTGTGTGAAGAGAGTCCTCCAGAGGCGACTGGATGATAGGGGCCCTGCAATCATGAGTAGATTAACCTGCTGGTGTTCACAGCTGAACATGCTGCTAAAGGACAACTCCCCATCGCAGCAGAGGCCACCGCAGGCCTTTGGAGGGGATACCTTTCACTGGCATGCTTCCCATGCGCTGTGCTTCCGGATGCCGTGAGGTGAGTAGCTTCACTGCACCTACCCTTCGATCATATTTCTTTCTCAGAGCCAGTGAACCATGGACTGAAACCTCGGAAATCATGAACCCAGATAAATGTCTCCTCCTTTGTGTTACAGGTGTTACATATTCTGTCCCAGACAAGGGAGAGCTGAGCGAGGTACCAGTCCTCTTCTAGGGCAGGTGCAGCTGCCATCAAGGACCTGTCCCTGGACACCAGTGAGCACATGCATTGTTGGAGGGAAAATAGAAAGAAAGCATAGTCCAAGCTGTCGTGATCTGAAAGCATGTTGACAGAGGTAGTGCCACTGCACCCGTGCTGTTGTGCATCACAGTATCTTTTTTATCTTGGAACCTAAAGAATGGAATGAAAAGCATGTGTCTTACTGCTGTGGCACCAGGGCGCTGGACAGAGAACACAAGCTTCCAGAATCAACCAAGACATAAAACTGTAGGGTCAAGAAAACAGAATGTTTCCCTCTTCCCAGGATGAGTGAGAGGTGTTCTGTAGCACATGGTGTCTACCACATTTCTCTACCTGCGCCTCAGAGCTTTTGCTTGGAGAAAACATTGAGCAGGAAGGTTAGCAGAGGCTTGGGCAAAGCACCAGGCACATCGAGGACAGATGAGGAGGATATCCCCGACACACAGAGAGAAAGAGCAGGATTGAAGCCAGGAAAAGAACGAGGGGCAGGGTGAGCACAGGGCCCACCTCTAATCTGAGCTTGCCGAGAGCCGTAGTGAACAGGAAGTTGCTGAGTGTGGGGCATACGCCTGTGATTCAAACACCCTGGGAGGCTGACAAAGGAGGATCACGAATTCAAGTTCAGCTTTGCTAATTTAGTGACTGGGACCTTTTCTCAAAATAAGATATTTAAAAAAGGGCCATGGATGTAGCTCAGTGGGAAAGCCCTAGGTTTAATCCCTAGTACCAAAAAACAAACAAAAAAAAATCCAACAACAATGAAAAAAATAAAAACAAAAAAGAGGAAGCATACAATGCCACCATGAACATTGACAGTCATGGCTAGAAGTCCATCCCCCTGTGTGGCTTCTGCCACTTTGCCCTATGATTTTCTTGTCCTCAAGATGTTTGGGAATTTACAACTATCCCAAGTAACTTTAGGACAAGACTGTGCCTGACAACAGCACCCTCTTGCCCTCAATACACCCTTTCCCTCCTCCCTTGTGCACCTCTGGTTCACCTGGGGGTGGATGGTGTTCTGGGCTGCAGGGAAGCACACTGAGTTTGTGAGTGTGAAAGGGACCAAGCTGGAAGGCAGAAGGAAAGAAGCTCATGGCATAGGGTGAGAGGCGGCAGAAACTTCAAACTGACCTTCAAATGCTGAGATTCACCTACAAGTGACTTCGTGCCCAGGCGTTCTGACCATGGAAAAAGTACACATTGTTTCTGAGCACATCTCACCACATGCACAGTGAGAGTGTGTAAGTAGCTCATGGGGCCAAGGTCAGGTTGAACAAGATAAGGAGAGTATTTGTGGCCATGAGGCACAGGCTTCAGGGCCAGAGCCAGAGCCTGAGTTACACAGGAAAGTGGTGAGCGGCTGCTGCCCAGAGCACACACTACCTATGCGAGCTGCACACAGAACTAAGAATCTCAGATCCTATACCCGGAAGGGCTGGGCCAGGTCTGCCTAGGAAGGGTGTCCCCATGAGGGGTTGTGTGCATTGCTTTTTTTTAGAAATACATGAACTGTTACATTTTGATTCATGATAACACCATAAGATTGGCATATTGAAAACTTGTTTCACCTTCAGTAATGAAATCAGTACAAAGAATTCTCCATACTTAGTCTCTAAGACTCCTACCAAGCCCATGACGGGCTGTCGGTGTCCCAAGTTTTACAAGTGACCTCCCTGAGGCTGAGATGACTTGGGGACATTGCTGAAGTCTAAATCCCAGGATATGACAGAGCTAGAACCTAACCCTGCCTCCGATGCCCCTGATTTCCCGCTTGCATTTTAAAATAATATAAGCAAGATGTTACCTTTTTAATGAAAAAAATCTCTTCAAACAAGATTATTATTTTTCCTGTACTGGATTCAAGCTGGGCCTTGGAAGTGATGAAAGAATTGAGAGAACTTGGAAATATCTGGGTTAGACACGGCCAAAATGAACAACTTGGGAGAGAAAAAAGAAAAGCCCTCCTGCCTGGGGAGAACAAATGAAAGAACTTGTCTGCTAGGTGGTAAGCCCCTCAGAGGCTGAGAACTGCATCTCACAACCTTGCTCAGTGGCCTGCTCTGGTCCCCTTCTCCTGATAGACACATTCTACGTTCTGATGGCTCCGTGGTCATTTTAGTCTGAAGAAGAACAGGCCAAGCAGGGAGAAATGAATTGTAGCCTCCAAGAATTGTGTGCAAAAGCCCCGGAAGGGAGTCACGATGAAAAGAAATTCACGTCCCATGATGTCAGGATAAGAAGGGCCGTTCAAGAAAATTCACTGGAAAAACAAATTTGCCCATGTGCATGTGTGTGTCAGTGTGTGTCTGAAATGGGTGTGAGACCTGAACACGCCACCAAGGACACAAAGCCTTTCCTTAGACACCTCCTAAAAGAATGCACGGGTGCCAAAGTCTTCAATGAGCAGTTCACACTCCTGCGGTCTTGCGGACAGCTGCTCCAGGTGACTCAGAGTCTGCAAAGCCAAGGGTGCCTATGCCTTTGCCAGCATCAAACGGCTCACTCCAACCTCACTTCGCGGGCTAAAACGGCTTCTCCATCCATGGCACCCAGAGGATTCCAGCGACGTGGCTAAGCCACCAGAAGATCAGGAAGAGCTTTTTCAATATCTTTCGAGGCTTTGTGGAAGGGTGACCACAGAACCCGTAATAGACGTTTTCTGAGCCTCCTCACACTGCCTCTGACTCTCCTAAGTATTGGTCCTATTACATTTTTAAAAATAGCTCTGAAGTAATTTGTGTGCTGAACTGGCTACAGGATAAAAAAACCCCACCTGAATACATTCTACTCCTTCCTATCAGCCAGAGACCAAGAACAGCAGCAGCAGTTTCCTCGGAGCTAATTTTCGGCATTAAGGCTTATCAGAACCTAAATTCCATCCTAATAAACGATGAAACAGCAGCTACTCTTTCAGCCACTTATTTGGGCAACCAGGGAATTGGCAGATGAGTTAAAAATTTCCACTGGTGACAACACACAGCTGTTGAGGTACAAAGATCTGAGCCTCTAATCAGACCAGGTTAGACGAGTAGCACTGTCTCATTATCTCTGCTTGGGGGGTGGGGTTCGCTGGGCAGCTGGGGCTCCTCAAGGTGGCAACAGAATAGCTAACGGGAGGTTGACACACAGAGATGTCAGCCTAGAAGGGAGGAAGCAGGTAAGCCTAAGCCCCTTCCCGGCCCTGAAGCGTAGAGGTGGGAGCAACCCCCGCCCAAGCTCTTCTCGCCCCAGGCAACAGCAATAACAAATGTTACTATTTTTCTGGATTTATAAAAAAGTGATTAGGTAATGCATCCAGATCCCCCATCAGCATGTACCACACTGTTCTTTCATGGGCTCTTCCCAACATTTTGAGCAAAGCTGTGAGGCCTGTAAAGCCACAAATACTCAGAGTGAGACGTTTTCCTGCGTGTCCAGCACCGAAGTCACTAAGTGGCAGCCATTCCACTGAGGGCCATTTCAGTGAACTTCGGTCTTTGAAATGCTGATCAGCACGTAGGCGGTTGTTATCCCAGAACACTAATAAAAGTAACAGCAGTTGGAATACCAGCACTCTGGGATACTGAGGCAGGATCCCAATGGGTGCAAGAGCAAGTTCATAGTTTAGAGAGAACCGAGAACGTGTCTCAACAAAATGGGAGAAAAAGGCTTGAGATTTAGCTCAGTGCAAAGGCTCTGGGTTCATTCCCTAGAACCTTAAATAAATTAATAAATGTCATAATGGTAACTGACTAAATTCTGGGGTGACTGGCAGTTTATAAAACATTTTCACACCCATTAGACGCTGGCTTTAACTTTTACATGTAACACTGTATGGACAAGGACTGATTATTCAGCCTTTAAAGATGAGGCTCTGAAAATAAACGATACCCCAACACTTGCCCAACAGCAGAATTTAGGGGAGGAGGGCACTGGAGCCAGATAACTGAAGTGGTCAGTGCCAGGTTTATCATGGACTGGGTTCTTAGGGTAGTGGCCCAGGGGGACAACCAGCCTGTTAAGCTCCACTGCAAAGTCACTCTCCATGGGCACATACAAGGCAGACTTACATAGGCCCCGAGGAGGGCCCAAGTACACAGTTTGGGCCATGCCTGGTGCACTTACTAGAACTCCAGGGCAAGAGGGCAGACAGCAAACCCTCAGGCTTACACCTTTTGGTAGATGGCTCCACCAGACAGAGAAGCATCTACCAAAGGCCGTAAGTCCCTGCTCCTGATGGGGACCAGTGGGTTAGGGCTAGGAGAGCCAGAAGCATTACTCAGGGAAATATGAAGAGAGGAGAGGTAATTTCTCCTGAAACACCCCACCTCTTTGTTCTCCTCAGCCACCGGGTTTCACCACCCAGGATATGCTCATCCAAAGTTATGGCTGTTTTGTGGAGAGAACTCGCTCTCACAGCAGAACTGCCCCTGTGTGTTTGAGTCCAGTCCCACAGTAACAGTCATAGCTCCCTTGCGGGATGGCTGTTGGGGTCAAACGTGAATGGTTCAGAGTTTATCCTCAGAAGACTGAGTGGATCCGCAGTGTATACTAATTTAATTCAGTGGCATACATATTCACATCCTACTGTATTTTTCCCTTCTAAAACATCCACCATGTTGTCTAATGTTCCTCAGAGTTCTACAATGTGGTTAAATAACAATATAAAGACGGTTGATAACATAATTCCAGGGATATCAAAGGGACCAAATTTGAGTATAAACTCCTTCTCTTTGGAAATTCCAAGCAAGATACCAAAGTCCAAAAAAAAAAAATCCTCTTCTAGGGAAAATCCGAGGAAGTTTAAATCCAAAAGAATTAGGGTCCAAAGTTAAATTTCCTTAACATGTAAAGTAAAAGTCCAAAGAAATTAAAGTTCAATTCAAGTTCTTGTTTTTCCTGTGACTTGATATTGCAAAGAAACTAATGTCCAAAAAATTTCATTTCCCAATTTCCATCTCTGCTCAGTCTCAAGCAGAGGCTCCTGGTGTGGCGACTCACACAGCTGCAGCCTGGGCTGTCATCCATGGGACTGGGTGTGGCCCCTTCATGGCCTCTGAGGAACCCCATTTTTTTAAAAGAGTTCAAAGAGTTAACAGAATGCGTAAGATTATTTGGGTATCAGCCTTGTATTCCATAAAATTTAGTACCACAAGAAATCCCCAGCCACCAGAGCAGTCATCTGAGCAAAATTGCTTTTTTGGGGTCCAGTCATTAGTGTAGCCAGAGGCCCAGCAATATTTGGAAAAGGAGAAATGTCTGTGGGTTGAGCCACAATTTGGATGCCAAAATCTAAAATCTTAGGGCTTATGTATTTAACAAATTTAGCGCCAAATTGGGGTGAACTCTTGGCAAACAAGCTGTGTGAATTGAGCCACATTATTTTTCTTTTGCAGTCCTGGGCATTGAACTCAGAACCTTCTCACTTTGCAGTATTTTCAGCCTTTTTTCCTTGTTTAATTTAAAAACATGGTCATGCTAAGTTGCTTAATTGCCCAGGCTGGGTTCAAAGTTTTAGTCTTCCTGTCTCAGCCTCCCAGACACCTGGGATTATAAACCTAGGCCATCAGCTCTGCCCAACTGCATTTTTAATTCTCCCACAGTCCTCTCCCTCAGCTCCAGATTAGATCTGAAGCAGCACAGACAATGGTGTCTGGGACATCTTTTCCAGCTCTGCAGGTCTGTGCATAGCACAAGGCTCTTCTGCATTCTGTGGATCACCTGCTGACCACACTATTTAAACTCTTGGCCTGCACAGTTCAAGCTGCAGCAGGTCTGCCCACCAGCACCTAAGAAGTGGCCATGCCACACTGAGCCTGGGAAGTTCCAGCAAAACACAGCAGCCACTGTGAAAGTGAGCTTCACTTGTACCCCAGGAGCCTGCTTGCTCAAGTCTGATAGCCAGAGATTGCTCAAGTCTACTTATTAAAAAAAATTGTACAAAACCAATCATCTTCCCAACCAGAAAGCTTCCATGATGGAGTGACCATGTTGACTGTTTCAAATAGGGAGTTGTCAAGACTGTAAACAAAAAGGATGAAGGAAAATTATGCAGGAAGAAGGAGTACTTGTCCTGGGCAAATCGTGGTTGAACTGTCAGGCAGAGCAACCTACAAGGGAAGAGCTCAGTTTCCCCAGGGAAACCTTCCTTGTGGGAACATGAGGACTGGGGAACCCACGTCTGCGCCAAAGGACATTGTGGATCAGCAAGTCAAGCACTCAGCCTGGAGTTAAAACATCCATATGTGGCACAACCAGAGATGGAATCCAGACCTTCCGGTTCCAAAACCTTGGTCCTGTCAATACACCCAGTGACTCATTCCTTCGGACTCTCAGCCAAACCCACACTGGCCATCTCTGGTGTAATCTGAACACCTGTCCTTCCCTTATCTGTCTTCGACTTTTGAAAAATAATGTATGCTTTTCTACTGTACAAATGATAAATGTTCCGTGTAAAAAATTGAGAAATTATAGAGAAGCACAAAGAAATGGGGTCAGTTGTAATTTTGCCATTGATAAATAAGCTCTGTCAATATCTATTTATCTATTTATCTATCTATCTATCTATCTATCTATTTATTTATTTATTTATGCCAGGAATCAAACCTTGTACTTGCCAGGCAGGCATTGTGCTGCTGAGCTAGATCCCTGGCCAATATTTTATTATATGCAGATATTTTTCTGTATATGTGAATATGAAACCCACCAAAAAAATGTACATACACTTCAGGGACAGAAAAATAGCATGGTGTTTTTTCAACAGACTGTGTTATCCTTGCATGGGGGACCCTAGAGGATGTTGTATATTGCAGAAGACCAACTACGCTGTCTGCCCTTAGAGAAGAAATTAAAGATGCACGTGCAGCCAAGGTTACCCAAGCAGCAGTTCGCCATGTTAATACATGTTCAGGAGCTTGTGACCACCACTTTGAGTGCCTCTTATAGTTGTAGAACCCAAAGGTGACTTGTACTACTCTCGTGATGTCTCAATAAATTTACCATTAAAATATTTATACAAGTTTTTCTTTTCTTGAAGTGTGTATACATTTTTGACAGACTCTGTATTTGTATGTGTATTACATAAAAATAAATGATTTTTAGCCCTTCCCAGTTTTTCTTTTCCTTCTCCCTCATAACATCTTCCTTTCCCTTCTCTCCTTCCCTCAAACAATGTGTTCATTACCTCAAGGGAGCAAGAAGACAGAGCAGAAACCAAAGAGAGCTTGGTTTCCAAAATTCAAGCCTATTAAGGATATTACCCTTGTCACCTCCGAGGCAAATATTATCTCTCTCCTTTCCAATACCTATACCTCGTATTTCCTTTTGTTGAGGGACTGCTGACTCAGTGTGCCAGGAGAATATTACACCGTTGAGATGATGGTAAGATCCCGTGGCCAGGTTTGACTTTAACATTTACATTTCCCCATGAAATGTACCAGTGGCCAACTGGACATGATATCCTTTACCTGGCTAAGGAGGTCTTCTAGGCTTTGTTACTAAGAAGATGGTGTTTAAAGACTTTATTAAAGATTAGGAATGACGTGGAAAAAAATCAAATGTATTTTGGCATCCTGTATGATAATCATGTGACTTGTTCTCTTTTGATTTGTACAGATGATAAATTATATCAATAGGTTTTCTATCACCAAACAAACATACTTGCTTTCCTGATTTTGCTCTTTCTGTGTTTAAGCAAGCTGCTGGATTTGATTTAATGGTCAAGCCAAAAGTAAGATAGGTCTATATTTTTTAGCAGTGCTAAGTTTTTCTTCTTGACAGACATGAAATATTGTAAGATAAATTGGAATAATTTTATTATTTTCTAGCTTATGCAACGGGGCAGGATTTTTTTTTTTTTAACTTAAAAGTTGCTCATAAAAATTCTGGGCTTGGAGCCTTTCTGGAGACAATTCTCTGATAGCTTTTTCTGTTTTACCCATTATTATTGATTAAGATTTTTATTTCATCTTGTGTCAACTTATTATTTTAAACTTTTGGACACAAATAACCATTGCATTGAGAATTTCAAGATGATTAGCAAAGATTTACATACAGTTTTTAATTTTTTTCTGTGATCTAATTTACCAAATTCTTTGTTGGCTTTTAGTAATTTGGTACTTGTTTTTTTTTTTTTTCCACAAAGAACCACTTTTGTTATTTTTTTCTCTTTAAATAAAGAGCTTTTAGCTGGGCGTGGTAATCCCAGTGCTTGGGAGGCTGAGGCAGGAGGATCATTGTCAGTTCAAAACCAGCCTGGTCTACAAAATGAGCTCAAGGCCAGCCTGAACTGCATAGCGATACCCTGTCTCAAAAAAAGCAATAAGTAAATTTTAAAAATTTTAAAAAGAACCACTTCTTGCATTTCTGAGCAATTTTCTTTTAATGTATTAGTGTTTGCTTTTGTCATTTTGTTCATGAAACTGTTCTTTTGGGTGATAGCATAATGATAACATCCTTTTTAACCTAAGTGAAGTTTATTTACCTTTATTCTTATTGGAAAAGATATGAATTAATGTTTAATTTCTCTCTGGTTGCAGATTAAACCTGAACCCACTGGTTTTAAATTATGGTTCTTTCATCTGTGGAGCTGGGATAATTACTGATGCTTTTCAACGCCTCTGCTACCCAGTTTAGCAACATGAATCCATGGGACACGATGAGCTTCCTCACCTAAAAGTCCTGGAATAAAGAACCTGGTTCTGCTTTCTTGAGTTTCTTTGTTTGTCTTTTCTTTTAAATCTTTGCATTTCATCAGGATCCTTTCAATACATCTTTCTATTCTGTTCAGTGTGTTCTATTTTTGTGTTTAACCATGTAACTAATATAATATTCTTTGTTTTGTTTTTGTATTTTCTGACTCAAGTATTATTTAGTAGTGCTTTCTAAGTTTTAAGCAATGAGGATTTAGATTTTATAACATGGTCATTAATTTTCATTTTTCTTGCATCGATGACCAATATCATTTTTTATTTGGGATGTGTCTTAGTTTGTTCAGGCTGCCATAAAAATGTACCAAAGACTTGGGAGATTACAAAGAACAGAAGGTTATTTTTCCTGGTCGTGAAGGCTGGGAAGCCCAAAATCAAAGTGCCTGCAGATTCACTGTCTGGTGAAGGCTGCTCTGGATTATGGATGGTGCCTTCACTGGATCTTCCCATGGTGGAGGGGATGAGGATCTCCCTTGCGCCTCTCCTATCAGAACACTAATCTCACTCTCAGGCCCCACCCTCATGACCCAGTGACCTCCCAAAGGCCCTATCCCTTGATATAGCATCACCTTGTGAGGTAGGATTTCAATGTAGGAATTCATAGTTCAGTATATTAAAAAATAAGGTGAAGTTTTTAAAAGTAGACAAGTATTCATTAATTCAATACTATTACATTATTAAGGCACTCCCATCTAATGTATTTTTTGCTCACTAAATATATTAAGGACTGAGATGCTTCTCTTCCTGTATTTTACTGAAGTTTTATTTTGAACACCAGAGAAGAGTTCTGCTGTTTTTGAACAGACCCACTTTGCTGTCAGGGCTGGCTGTGACCTGAGTGTGCCTGGCTATTTCTGTATTTCTGGGATAACGGTCACTGAATATCACTGAAAAGCAGTGAGAAAAGTGACTGATGGGAGTATAACCCACCTGCCCTACAATCAGCCCTTACATCCAGTCATAACTCCTAAGAATTAAGGGATATTTGTGGGGTAAAATCTCCTTTGCCTATTGCCTGTAAGACATTCTTGGGCAAGAAGTTGTAAATCTATGTTCATCTTACTTTTCTTTAATTTGGTCCTGTTATGTAGGTATTTAGCATACATTCTTCAAAGCTTAAGGAATTTCAGTGATCTTTTTAACATCTAGGATGGTTCCAGTTTTATTCTACTTTCATATAGTCTACATTCCTTTGTCATTTCAGTTAAAATGGAAGATCAAACATTTGTTTTCAAATTATTATTTTAGAAGTTCAAAATATTTTTCTCTTATAGGGAAGATTAACCCCCTCATGTCTACTTTATAAATAATACATCTAGTTGATGGAGACCACCATAAAGTAGCCCTGAGCAGGACTTAAATTAACCAATTGGCCTTTCTTGAGAGTCTGTGCAAAGCCTAGGCTCCTTGTCTGGACACAAGTGGTGGACTCATAGTAAGAGAACCTCTGGGAGTCACTAATCTTTACTAAGGCCTGTAATGGTGGATGAAGACAGAAAGCCTCAAGGAATGAGACAAGAAATGAGACAAGATCACAACCAAGGACACCTGGATCCATCTCAACTGGATAAAGACTACAGCCTCAGACATCTCACTCCTGGATGGATTAATTTAACACTTTATTTGGAGAAGTCCTTGTGTGGTTCCAGCCTTGTTTTTAGGGAACCCCTTCCCTCTTTTGGTAACTGAATAAATACGGGCCACCTAAAGAAAGTCATAGTCTTAGCCCTGAGATAATCTCTAATTCTGTGAGAGGGCTTTGATCCTCCTGGAGCCCTGAAATCATTCCATTTGCCTCTTTTCATTTAGCCTTCACCATACACTTGTTCAGGACATTGCAGACCTGACCAGCCAGCAATAACTATGGGATATTATTAATCCAATACTTAGTTTCATGTTGGATACACCATTTCCATCTAAGGGATTTATCATTTTTGGCCTCTTTATTTTTACAAATATAGGACTATATACCATGGTTTTTTTCTCCAAGAATGAGAAGTTACTCATATCTTGTTGAAAATTATATAATAGGTAGGTCAGTATATATATATCTAGTTACCTGCCTACCTACATTTCCTATATGTATTATGATTCTCTAGAGGAACAGAATCTATAGAATACACAAAGTCCACCAAAGAATATACACATACTTCAGGAAAAGAAAAACTTGTGCAAATATTTTAATACTAAATTTATTGAGATTAATACAAGTTACCTTTGCCCTCTACAGCACAGGAGATATTCAAAGCAGTGGCCATTAGCTTCCAAACATTTATTGGTATGGTGAACTGTTGCTTGGGTAACTTTGGTTAAAGTGTCCATTGAGATTGCTGCACATATATTTTTAATTTCTTCTCTAAGAGTTGGCAGTAGAGAGGGTTTTCTGTAACATTCTCTGGGGTTCTCCATACAAAGGTAACACCATCTGTTTAAAAAAAAAAACTTACTATTTTTCTATTCCTGAAGTATGTACACATTTTTGGGTGGACTCTATATGTGCAAAATTATGCTAAAAGACTGATTAGGTAGGCATATGAGATCAGAGGAGGATACTCTGCAATGGCTGTCTGTGCTCTGGAGAGTGGGAGCTGCTTGGCCCAAGAAATGGAAGCCAGAGAACAAGAGGAATGAAGGATGTAGCACCTGCTCAGATTGAAGGCCTGGAAGCTCACGAGGGTCACCAGTGTGATCCTGCACTGAAAGGCTGAAGGAACTGGACACCTAGAGGTTGATGTCCAAAAGCAACAGGAGCGAAAGATGCACCTGCTCAAGAAGACTGGAGCTCTTCGAAACAGCAGCAACCCTCTTCTTTCCATTTTCTACTCTACCAGGCTACAGACCCATTGCTTACTGCAACCCACAGTCAGGGTGAGTCTTTCCCCCTCAGTTTACCAAGCTACATGTCAATTATCCACAGTACACCCAGAATTGTGTTTGTCTAATCACATTTCCTAGGACAGTAAAGTTGACATATTCCAATTAATGGCCACCCTGCTATTACCTGTTTAACTGCTGCTTCTAGATTGTTCCTGATATTATCTGTTAAATTTGTTCTCTTTTTAAAGACAGTCAGTGCCATCTGTTGCATTTCTGTAACCTTCATTCCTTCACACCTACGATTTTTTTCTCTCATCACCTTTCTTTGTCCTTCCACTCCATGTCAAGCTTCTTTTCTAGTTCACTCTTTATAATTTACAGAATCCATGTGCTCTTCAAGATTCTTTTTTCCCCTTGTATGATATAATTAATTGTGACATACAATAAAATGCTCTCATTTTACATGTACAGTTGGATAGGTTGTAGTGAATCTACACAACCAGTCAAGATATGTAAAATGCTCTGCAATACAAGCTCATGTTTCTTACCTTCAGCATCCCTAACCCCAAGTAAGAACAACCATTTACTTGCTGTTTGTTTCTATAACTAATGTTCCTCCTGTAGAATTTTATATAAATGAAATTATGTGGCATGTAGTTACTTGTGTCTTTTTTCTTTAAGCATAAATGATTTCGAGATTTATTCATGCTTTTGTACCAGTAGTCCATTCTTGTTCACTGAATGGCAGTGTTCCATCATATGACTGCACTGCAATTTATTTACACATCCACTTCTCAATGGACGTTTGGGTTGTTTTCTTTTTTTTTTTCAAAATTGGGCTTTTATGAATAAAAGTGCTATGAAAATGTTTTTTGCTATGAATATTTATATTTTTTGTGGGATTGTATTTTCTTTTCTTGAGGTAAAAAAATATGGGATTGGAAATGGACTAATAGTAAATACATGTTTGTTTTTCTAAAATATTATTATCAGGAGCTTGGCCTGAACTCTCAATCTCCTAAAACAAGTATACAGAGAAGGCTTAAGTAAAAGAGACAAGTAATATGGTCCTGGGGAGTCCAGGAAGGTCAGAGTGTTCCTGGAGCTAAGAGAATGACCTCTCTGGACATTCCAATATTTACTGGATCTCAAGCAAAGGAAAAGGATAGTTGAGGTAAAGGCAGGAAACTGAGCAGGGCCTTGGAAATTAGAATAAAGACTTTCTTATGCAGTAAATCTTGCCAATTAGAAGAGCTGTCTTATCTCTAAGGTTGACAGTTTATTGCTGTAGAATAGGGAGTGAACAAAATGTCCTTGGCTGCCTCAGCTGTGGTGTTACCTTCTCTTCTGAACACCATGACCAGCAACTTAACCCTTACGCAGTTTGGTCCCTGACATATTATCACATTGTTTTCCAAAGCCGTTACACCATTTTAATTCATGCCAGCATTGTGTGAGATTTCTAGCTGTTCTACCACTTCACCAACACTTAATGTTGTCTGAATTTCTGATTTTAGCCACTGTAAGGGATATATAGTGTATCTCATTGTGACTTTAATTTGTATTTTCCTGATGAATAATAATGTTGAACATCTTTCCAAGAAGGCTTTATTGTTCATTTTTTGTCCTTTTTTGCCAAATGTCTATTCAAATCAGTTGCCCATTCTTTTCTAATTGGGTGGCTTGTCTCTTTATTAGTTTCTATAGATTCCAGTCACACATTCATTGTCAGATAAGTCATCAGAATTGTCTTTTTCTGGTCTTTGGCTTATCTTTTCATTTTTATTGTCATCTTTTATCTGGAGATAATTATAGATTCACGTGCAGTTGTAGGCAGCAACAGAGGGACGTCCTGTGTACCCTTCACCTCATTTCTTTCAGTGTTATCACCTTAGAAAATCATAGGAGAATATCACAAACAGGATACTGGCAGAGAGGCAATCTACCATCCCATTCAGATCTCCCACTTTACCCGTCTTCTTTGCATGTGTGTGTGCTTAGTTCGGTGCAACTTTATTACAGGTATAAGTTTGTGTGCCTACCACTGTATGCAAGACGTAGGGTACGAGGATCTCTTGTGTTGCCCTCTTGCAACCACACCTAACTATCCTCCTCCCATACCCTGTTCCCCTACCCTGGAAACCACCAATCTACTCTCCACCTCTTTAAGTTGGCCATTTCAAGAAGTTTATATAAGTGCAATCATAGTCAGTAATATTCTGAAGTTTTTTTTTTTCCTACCCAGCATAGTTCCCCCGAGATTCATTCAAGTCACTGCATACATCAATAGTTTGTTAATTTTTAATACTGAGTAGTATTCTATACCAGTTTGTTTAAACATTCACTTATTGAAAGACATGTGGTTTGTTTCCAGTCTGGGGCTATTACAAATAATTCTGCTATGAAAACTCATGTACGGGTTTTTTTAAACATAAGTTTTCATTTTTCTGGGATAAATGCCCAGGAATACAATTGTCAAGTTATATAGTAATCGTATGTCCAGTATTATAAGAAACTGCCAAATCATTTTCCAAAGCAGCATTGCTATTTTACACTTCCACTAGTAATATATGATAGAATCAGTTTTTCCATGGCCTTGCCAGCATTTGTCACTGGTTTTCATTTTAGCCTTTATGATATGTACGTATTGGTTTTCATTACATTTCTAGTTTTCATTTCCCTACTTGCTAATGAGGTTGGGTATCCTTTTATATACTATATTTTACCTAAGTACCATCTTCTATGAGATACCTCTTCATGTTTTATTCATTTTCTATTTTTTTAACCTTGAGTTCTGAAATGTTTTCATATATTCTAACTGGTGGGCATTTGTTGGATATAGGGTTTACAAATATTTTGTCCCAGTCTGCACTTGATTGTTTCATCATTTTAGTAGGGTTTTCTGCAGAATACAAACTTTAATGGGCTCCAACGTTTTCATCCTACTTTTAATTATATGGACTTTTGGTATCAAGTGTATAAATGCTTCACTTGAGTAGACTTTAAGGATTTTCTTTAATTTTAACAAATAGGTTTGTAGTTTTACGCTTTACTTTTAAGTCTATGGTTCATTTAGAGCTAGTATTTATAAAGGCGTAAAGGTTAAGGTCTAGGTTTATGTGCTTGTTTGTTTATTTGTTTTGCCAATTGAAATGTCCTTGTTAGAGGTGACAGTTTCAGTTTTGGTGAGATGGAATTTCTCAATCTTTTTTCAGTATGGACAGTAGTTCATACAACCTAAGAAATCTTTGTCTACCCCACTACTGCACAGCATTTTAAACAATTTTCTTATAGAACTTTTGAAGCATTAGATTTTCTGTTTGAGTTATGATCTGTTCCAAGTTATTTTGTGTTTTGGACCTGAAACAGGGTTTAAATAGGGTAGGCCTGAAGTAGGGTTGTAGTTCTTTTCTTTCTTTCTCCTTATCGTGTATCTATCATTCCACTACCATTTATTGAAAATATTCTCTTTTCTCTGTTTAGTTACCTTGACACATCTGTCAAAATCAATTGAGCACATATGTGGTGTGAATGTTTCCTGAATTTTGTTTCATTGATCTACTTGTACAAGCATCCTTATGCAAGGGCAATTAAATCTGTAATAGCTAAGTTCTAAAACAAGTTTTGAAATCAGCCTTTCAACTCTATTTTTTTAAAAGAAGTTTTGGCTATTTTAGAATTTTGTTTTCCCGTATATATTTGAAGTCCGCATGCCCCTTCCTACCAGGAATTTTCACTGTGTGGGATCTGTTACATTGGAGCAAGTGGATTTCTTCACATCCTTCATTTTCCAAAAAGCAAGCATCTTATATCACTCAATTTATGTAGGCATTTTTTAATTTTCTCAGTAGTGTGTTTGATAGCTTTCAGAAATGTTCATTTCTTGTTTATTTAATATTGTCCCAAAGCCTCTTAGCTTTGTTCAATTTTTCTGCCTCCTTCTCTGCAT
Source organism: Dinomys branickii (assembly GCA_004027595.1). NCBI lineage: Eukaryota > Metazoa > Chordata > Mammalia > Rodentia > Dinomyidae > Dinomys > Dinomys branickii. Next base: position 109,390 of record PVLD010005550.1, read on the forward strand.
GATTTAGTCTGAATAGTTTCTATTGTTGTATCTTTGGGTTTACTAGGGCAGGGGTTGTGCATAATATGTACCCATTCAGTGTTTTTCGCTTGAGATATGTTTTTAGTTCTAAAATTTCCAAGTGATTCTTTTTTACATCTTTCCTTTCCCTATCTATTATGATCATGATTTTCTCTAAATCCTTGAACATGCTTATAATAACCATGAAGATCCTTTCTGCTGGTTCCTTAGGGCCTACAATTTGTGATGTTTTCTGACTGATTATTCTCTTGGTTATGAAATGTATAGCCCTACTTCTGTATAATGTCTAGTAAGTTTCTTATTGTATCTTAGATGTTCTAAACATAACATGGTCAATGATTTGCATTTTCTTGACTTTCCGTAAAGGAAGTTGACTTTCGTTTAGAAAGGTAGTCAAGTTACTCTCAGGTCAATTTGATATTTCCTGAATTTGTTTGAACTTTGTAAGGGAAAGTATAGAGTAGCCTTTCCTCCACAGTTAATTCAGTCCTATCCCTAAGACATGACCTCTAAGGGTCTCTACCAAGAGCTTAGGTGTTCAGCAACATCTCTCCACTTTGGCTGATTGCAAAACCAACATCTCCCAGGGCTTTGTGAACTCAGCTAATTGTTCATCTTCAAGGCTGAGCCATAGCCAATTTTGGATGACCTTGTAGAATTGTGCTGTACATTTGTGTGCCTTCCATTTAGCATCACACTCTAAGTGGCCCCTAAACAGATTTTTGGATCTCTGTCTCTGTCTCTTCCTTGCCATATCTTCTCTGCCTGCAGCACAACTTCAAGCACCTACATTCCCTTGGTTTCTTCCATGCAGCACGCCTGCCCTGCTCAGCAAGCACACCACCTTCTTGTGCTGAAGAAGCCACTCAGCTGCAGAGCTCGCCATGGCAGCTTCTTTTGTCTCTAAGCCCTGCTCTGCTTGTTTTCAGTGCCTGAAGAGAGATGTTTGGTTTAGTTTGTCCAGTTTTCTTCTCTAAGGAGAAGCATTAGCATGAAACCAGTTACTCTGCATTGGGTGAAACTTTTTACTATATTTCGTTTTTACCTCCACCCTGAAATGTGTGCAAATGCACACACGTGTGTCACATACATGTGCATTTCTCGCTGTTTCCTACTGCTTTTTAAGTTTAATTTCAGCTTAATCCCGAGTCAGTTTCTTTTTCTTTTAAATTTTTTTATGCAGAGTTTTATTTATTTATTTATTTTTAATTTAAAAAAAATAAAAGTACAAAAACATATTGACAAACACACCAATTAGCATAAAAAATAGTACAATCACAACTAATCTATAGACAAGGTGATATGGTCTCAACAGTGGTTATTGCTTTATCCACTGATATCTTCGAAGTGTAAATATATAAACCCATATACAGACATGCAAATTTAGTCAGACAATTAATCCTCTCAACAACAGAAAAAACACAAAAACCAAAAATCCAAAGACAAAAAACAAAACAGGCAAACATCAACAACAGCAACAACAACAACAACAAAAAAACACCAATAGTTGCTGCTTTACATATTGATATCTTC